>PVHP010017016.1:0-35038 GCA_004024765.1 Zapus hudsonius
CAGAGGCATGGCCAGGAGAACCTGGCTGAATACTAGGCTATCCATGGTCCCCTGTCACAAGGACTGATCCAGACGACCCATGGAGGAGGTTATCCAGCGGACTGGGGAGGGGAGGGCAGTGGGGAATTGGGGATAACAACTCATTGTTTGCCCACTAAATGTTGTAACTCATTATGGACAATAAATTAAAAAAAAAAAAGGGTGGGTGGAGAAATTTCTCAGTGGTTAGGGTGCTTGCCTGCAAAGCCTGAGGACCTGGGTTTGATTCCCCACTACCCATGTAAAGTCAGATGCACAAAGTGGCACATGCATCTGGAGTTTGCTTGCAGTGGCTGGAGGCCATGGCATGCTCATACTCTTTCTCTGTGTCTCTCTGTATCACTCTGCTTACAAATAAATAAATATTTTAAAAGAAAAGAAAGCTAAATGAAAGAAAAAGTTCCATGGAACCAGAGGTTAGGTGATGCAGTCACCTACACAAAGGCATGAAGGAACTTTTTAGGGTACAAAAATGGCTTGTATCTTGAGTGGGGAGGTGTTTATATAACTAGGTGTATTGACAATTCACTAGCCTGTATATACAGAACAGCAGTTATTAGAATAAACAAGGAAGAGGGAGAAGTGTGCATCGCTGGTGTTTTCATCTTACAGGTAAAGGTGATTTCAGCTCTAACTTGAACCAGATGGATGACAGTCTCATGGAAGATAGTTAAGCTTCAATATTTGTAGTTTATTTTTATTTTATTTTATTTTGTTTTTTTTTTCCGAGGTACGGTCTCACTCTAGCCCAGGCTGACCTAGAGTTCACTATATAGCCTCAGGGTGGCCTCAAACTCAAAGTGGTGATCTTCCTACCTCTGCCTCCAGAGTGTCAATATTTATGTTTTTTTTAAATATTTTATTTATTCATTTTCAAACAGAGAGAGAGAGAGAGAGAGAGAGAGAGAGAGAGAGAGAATGAACCAGGGCCACCACCTTGTGGGTCTGGTGTATGTGGGTCCTGGGGAATTGAACCCAGGGCCTTAGGCACTGGAGGCAAGTGCCTTAACCGCTGAGCCATCTCTCCAGCCCAATATTTATGTTTTTAAAGCTTGATTTTCCTTTTTATTTGAATTCATTCAAGTAATTTAAATTTTTAGAAGAATGTAAAGAAATTTCCTTTTATTTTAAGCAAACTGCTTTAAACATGAGTCCCCAGAACCTGGTGGTGGTGATCCTTGCAGGAGACCGACAGGTGTTTTCTTATAGCTATGTACTTAGGCTCGAGAGGCAAGGAACATAAGCCCTCTCCATGAGCTGTTCATTTCCAACTGCACAGAGGGGCTGTCAACTCCCAGGGGAGTCTAATGCGCCTATGGCTGTGGTCAACTCTGTGGAGAGAATGACTTCAAACAGCTGCTCTGGAAGAAGAGGAAATCTCTCACAAATGCTTGATTTATATCTGCTCATTTTTGAGCAAAATACTGCCACCTGTGACCCTGGCCCCCTCCCCCACAGTTTTGGTGGCCTTTCTCAAGTGAGGGTATGTTGCTCTTATGTGACATGTTACTGCATCAATTTCAGGAATTAAAATCCTGTCAGTTGCCTCAGCTTCAAGGTGTACTTTTGCTCTTTTTGAAAATAATTACATTTGTATCAGCACAGATTAATGATACGTAATGATGGGCTTCACGATGACGTCTTCATACACGTACACGATGCATTTTGGTCTCGCAGTGACCACGGTCCAAGGGAGCAGTGGCTGGGGAGTGACCTGAGTCCTACCAGCTGCCCTCACTCTTCTTACAGACTCTACAACGTAGCGTGAGGGCAGAAAGGAGAAACGAGAGCAGAGAAGACCGGAGCACAGCCTGGGCAGGAAGAGCAGTTTCAGTGGCTGAACCTCCATGTACTCTCCTTCCCCCACCCAGGGCTTGTTGGGTTCATCTGTCGCAAGCCCCCAGCACATGTTCTCACCTGTAGCTGCAGATGGCCTTGGGGGCACTATGCCACCTGCCAAAACTTGGATAACGGAAACGCAATAAAAGGGCAGGCTGAATGAAGTTAGCAGGTGGCTGGGCTTAGGACTTACATGCCTCCTGAGGGCTGTACACAGCCTGTAGGTAGAGAGGGATCACCTCTCAACAATGGCAGAAGGGCAGAATAAGATGCAAAGGTGACAGGAGGAGGTGCTAGGCTAGGTCTTCAATCTCTGTAGTGTCCCATCAGGGGATCATGGTGTCAAAGGAAGACATCATGGAATCCATTTTAGAATCTTAATAAAGATTTCACTAAACATAGCAGCAAAGTTTTCTTCGGGTTACATGCACACAGCAACAGTATGTATTCCATATATGAATGTAATGGGACTTATTTGCTGTGGGTTCTTGGGTCAAAAAATGTGAACAAAACAGAAGGTAATGCCCTTCCAGGAGTCCAAATGTGCCCTGCTGCCCTAGTAGGGGAAGGAGTAGGGCACAAGCTAGGTGCTTGTGATCAGCACACCCCACATGTGCTCTGGGAGGGAGAAAGAGAAGCCACAGAGGGGTCCTGAATCATTCTTTCATCATTCTTCCTCAGGAAGGTCCTGGAATCCACCATGATCCAGGTACTACATGAGGTGCTAGGGAAATCCCAGGGATAAGACAGATAGGGCCATGCTCCATGGTGCCCCCAGCCCTGGGGTGTGGTGAAAGAGAAGCAGTGCTGTGAGGGGTAGGAGGGACAGGGAAGGATCAGAAGAACCACAAGTGACAGCCTCCCTAAGTGACCCAGGGGAGGCTGCAGTTCAACCGGCCTACAGCAGAGGAGGGGACAGAGGCAGCCCCACCAAACCTCGAAGGCCACACTTAGCAGCACAGAGCAACAGGCCCAAGGCAATGGCTAAGGAACGAATGGACTGATCCAGTCCATGGAGAACAGGGCTCCTAAAAGAGGTGGATCAAGGCCAAGACCAGCAGAGGATACAGACTGTTCTGGCCCCCAACTCTAAATACAAAAGGAGACTTGAGTCAATTATTTCTTGATGGCCCCCAAAAGAGCACTGATATTCTCTGGGCCTGTTTTCCTACCAGAATCAGACGACATCCCAGCCATGCTTAAGGTCTCTCAGCTTGTAAGCCAGAGCCATCCTTCTCTGAGGCTACGGTGGACCTGCTGATGAATGGGCACCTAGAAGTGTGTGGGCAAAATCAAAATGAAGAGGGTTGCTGGTGAGACGCGCTAAGCACAAGCCCATGCTTCGGGAAGCTGCCAGAGAAGCCTGGGCACTGGTGCCAGCAGCCTGGCCAACTTCCTCAATCACCACAACTCCAACAGCTTAGAAGTGCCTCGTTGTTCCCTTCCAGAAGCCTGGCTCTTCAAATGTCACTGTAAAGCAGCACCCTGACTACATTCCTCGTCTTTTTTGGCAAAGACAGAGCTATGCCTTACAACAGGGAAACAAGTGCCACATCACAGCTACAGAGATGAACAACTTCCCCCAACACTCCATACACCAGGCACCTGCTCTGGGCTGGGGGTAAAAAAAGAAATAAGGGATCAGAGTGCAGCCAACTGCAGGACTAGCAGAAGACCCATCAGAGGTAAACCTGGAAAGGTGGGCACTCCTTCCCGGCAACTCAGCCTTCACATCCACTCTGGCAAAGGTTACCCTCCCAATCTGGCCAAGGGGAAGACCCACTCTTACTGGCCCCAGGGAATTATGGTAATGCCAAAGGCAGCAAGGCCCCTGCAGCAGTGGGTCAGGAAGCCATTCTTTGCAGAGAACTTATAATCAGCCAGATGCTGAGAGGCAGTTCTTATTTACACACACCATTTACTAATGCAGAAAACAAAGCACAGAGAGTACTGGATCAATAGCATATAGCTAATAAGTAGCAGGGATTCCAAAACCTAGACTGACTACAATGTGAACACAGCCATGACATGACCCTATTCTCCAAGGTGGAACTGGGCCCAGAAACCACCAAGCATATATATTCCAGAGGTGGAAGCCGAGCCCAGACCCACAAAGGTACCAAAGCACATTCACTACTGTCAGCACTGCTATAACCCAAGCACGCCCGCCCCCCAAATGTGCTCAACTGCCACATGGGCTCCAGCCCACTGCCTTCTCATCTGCCTGCCCACTTCCGCCCTGAACACACACACCCAAATGCACTCAGAGCAGCCAGAATTTCACAAGAGATCTAGTTCCTTTACCTGATGTGATTGGATGACAGGTGGGTTAAGTTAAAAAGTCGTTGAAGCAGGAAACAAAGGCACCTATACAGATGCATTTGGCTGGGCATCCACCAGCCTGGCTACCATGTAAACCAGCTGAACTCTGGGTCTAGAGCAACTGAGGGCCATCTCCGCCTGGCTTGGATAAATCACACAATAAGACACCATGACTTCGCTTATCTTTCTTTCCTCCTTCCTTCTTTCCTTTTATTATTTATTTGCAAGCAGAGGGGGGGAGAAGATAATATAAGATAAAAGAAGAGAAGAGAAGAGGAGGAGACACAGATAGAGAATGGGTGTGTCAAGGCATCCAGCCACTGCAAACAAACTCCAGATGCATGTAACACTTTGTGCGGCTGGCTTTACATAGAAACTGGGGAATCAAACTGGGTCCTGAGACTTTGCAGGCAAGCACCTTAATGGCTGAGCCATCTCTCCAGCCCTTCTTTATTTATTTTTTAAAAAATATTTATTTATTTATTTATTTGCAAGCAGAAAGAGACAGAGAGAGAACGGACACACCAGGGCCTCTAGCCACTGCAAAGGAACTCCAGATGAATGCACCACTTTGTGCATCAGGCTTTACCTGGGCACTGGGGAATCGAACTCGGGTTGTTAGGTTTTGCAGGCTAGCACCTTAACCATTGAGCCATCTCTCGAGCTCCTGCCTTTTATTTTTAAACTATTTTTTATTTATTTGAGAATTAGGGATACATGGGTAGGTTGGTAGGTAGGGAGAGATGGATGGATAGATGGATGGATGGATGGATGGATAGAAAAAGGGCAGGCCAGGGCCTCTTGTCACTACAAATAACTCCAGACCTGACCACAATTAATTTTGGTACCATTATGAATCCATTAAAAGAAAATAACTTTTGAGCCAACTGTTTATAATATAGGGTAAAACAGTTTTATTTTCTTTTTTTTTAAGGGTTAGAGAGACTTGATTAAGAGAAGGAAAGAAAAGTATAGAGAGCTTCCGCCATGAAGGAAGTGAGAGGGAGTAAAGCCCCACTTTTCCTTTGTTTGTTTGTTTGTTTGGTTGGTTGGTTTTTAGAGGCAGGGTCTTGCTCTAGTCCAGACTGACCTGGAATTCACTATGTAGTCTCAGGGTGGCCTCAAACTCATGATGATCCTCCTGCCTCTGCCTCCTGAGTTGCTAGGATTCAAGGTGTGAACCACCATGCCTGGTTGTTTTCCTATTTCTAAGAAAACTAAATCTCTCTGGGCTGGGACTGCAGCTCACTGGGAGAGGGCTTGTTTAGCATGTTTTGATCCCAAGAGCCATAAAAAGTCTCTTTATGCACCCAAATAATTTTCCCTTAGCCTTCATAAAGCATGCCTATAAGCAAACCCTTTCATCGCCCAGTCCTTGAAGTCTGCATGATTACTGTCCCCACTGTACAAGGGAGGAATGAAGGCCCAGGATGTTCAGCAACTTGCCCAAGACATCTAGCTATGATGTGGTATGGCTGAGAAGTAACTCGGGGAATTAAATCTTATTACCATGCCACCCTGCAAAGGCCCAGTTGACATCACTCCTACTGATAAATTAACTCTGAACTTGCTCTGACAGCTGTCACATTCAAAAGTGACATGTGTTCACTTTCTCAGACAAGGGCAATAATCACTCTCAGATCAAGTGTAAATATTACAGGTCTGTCTCTACCTCATCCCACCATCTAACCCTGAGGGTATGTGGGGGTGCCCAGGTATGAACACCAGGAAAATCAATGGTCCTCCACATTTATTTTTGTTGTTTTGAGACAGCTTCTCACTGTGTAACCCAAGTTAACCTTGAACTTGCAATCTTCCTGTCTCCTGCACCTCCTAAGAGCTCCAGGTAAGCAAAATCATGCGGATTTGGGGAAACAGCTGCCCAATGCATAAATGCTGAAGTCCCACTTCTGGGAACCTCAAGCATCACACCAATGGGCTTGAAGCTGCACCCAATGATGCTTAGACACTGGGTGACAAGAACACAGAGGCTCTAGGAGTGCCCAAGGAACAGGCGGGAACATGGATGAGGACAAAAGGAGAACAGAACTAGAGGAAGGACCTCGGCCCGGCCAGGAGCAGAGCAGCCAGGACCCCACAGTGATCGTCCTCACAAGGGCCGCTCTGCTAAGGTCTGGGGACACTTGCCACATCCTACTCCATCTCAGTATAAAGCGATGCCTGAGGAACTGAAAACACACAAAAGTTGATTTCTTTGCCCTATGAATTCAACCACAAAGGTATTTTTTAAAAAGGGGGGAGGGAGGCCTGGCATGGTGGCGCACACCTTTAATCCCAGCACTTGGGAGGCAGAGGTAGGAGGACTGCCGTGAGTTCGAGGCCACTCTGAGACTACATAGTGAATTCCAGGTCAGCCTGG
Organism: Zapus hudsonius; assembly: GCA_004024765.1. Lineage (NCBI taxonomy): Eukaryota > Metazoa > Chordata > Mammalia > Rodentia > Dipodidae > Zapus > Zapus hudsonius. The sequence goes on from PVHP010017016.1 coordinate 6,581, forward strand.
ACTAGAGCAGGACCCTACCTCGAAAAACAAAAAAACAAAAAATTTTTAAAAAGGGGGGGAGGGAGGACCCTTGCTGAGAGGGATTGTCCTTGGATGACAACTTCTAAGACTAGCTCTTAGCACAGCTGGCTGAGTGCACACTGACCACTAGCCTGGACCCCAGAGCAGAGCAAGACACTTCCATGTCTCCCACAATGCATCGCACTTCTACCTTTCTACTAACCTACATTTTCTAACCTAAGACTTCTAAGGTTCTGTGGCCACCAAATGGATTTTTCAAAAAGCAGTGAAACACCTGCATTCAAAGAACACACACAAGTCAATAGTAAAAAGCCAATGCAAGGTACAAGAGTACCATAAGCCTGGGACTAAAGAGAATGTTCCAGGTCAGTCTGTGCTAGAGTGATACCCTACCTCAAAACAAAACAAAACAACAAAGCCTCCAGATGTGGTGCCACACACTCCTTTAATCCCAGCACTCAGGAGGCAGAGGTAGGAGGATCACTGTGAGTCCCAGGCCACCCTGAGAATACAGGGTGAATTCCAGGTCAGCCTGGGTTAGAGCGAGACCCTACCTCAAAAAAAAAAAAAAAGCCAATTTAATTTAAAATGGACATAGGACTGTGCAGATCTGCAGATCTGGTGAAGAAGATACACAAGGGCCAATTCACACCTGAATGATGTTCAACATCATGGTCACTGGGGAAATGCAAATCAACCCCCCAGTAAGACACCAACCAGTAGGATGGCTAGGATCAAAACAAGGCCAGTGCTGGTGAGGACGAAGAGAGCCTTATACCCTGCTGGCAGGGAGATCAAGTGGAAAAGCCGTGACAGTCTGGCAACGCCTCAAAAGGTTACGACATAGTCACCATAGTCCCAGTTACATGGTCCAGAGAAATGATATTGTGTCCACGCCAAAACTCATAAGAGAGTGTTTGTAACAGGATTATTCACAAATAACAGTGAGAAAGCAGAAACAACTCATGTCCACAAAATATGGCTTCTCCAAATAAAAGGGCTATTATTTGTCCATAGAAGAAAAGAAGGTCCTGATACATGCTACGACATAGACAGACCTTGAAAACATCACACACACACACACACACACACACACACACACATGTCTCATGTTGTGCAATCCTACTTACATAAAGTGTTCAGAATAAACAAATGCATGAACACAGAAAGTAGGTTAGTGGTCACCGAGGACTGAAGGGGACAGGGAAACAGAAAGGGATTGCATATGGAGTTTCTTCTGGGTGATGAAAATGTTCTGAAAGTGAGGCAGGCCCAGGACCAGCTGTAACTCCACAATCAGGAAGCCAAGATGGGAGGAACGCTTGAGTTCAAGGCCAGCCTGGGCTTTAGAGCAAGACTTTTCTCAAAACAAACAAAAAAAGAAAAAAGGATAGGGGAAAGGGAAAGGAAAGGAATAAAAGAGGGAAGGAAAAGGGAAAGAAGGAAGGAAGGAAGGAGAGGAGGGGAGGGGGGAGGAGAGGGGAGGGGCGGGGAGAGGAGAGAGGGAAGAGGGAAGGGAGAGAAGGAGGAAGAGAGGGAGAAAGGGAGAGAGGGAAGGAGAGTTCTAAAACTGATTATGGATTGAAAACACTCAGAAAATATTCTAAAATCGATTGTATAGCTGTAAATGTACTAAAAACCAATAAGTTTTCTCTCTTGGATTCTCCACTCATTTGGTGTGGCCTGAACTTCCCCCACGTGAGTCTCAGTCCCCAGCCCCACTCGGCCTCCTGGCTGAGTGGGGGAGACCTAACCCTGTCTCTTAAGGGCTCTTTAATCCTAGTCTCTCCACTCTATCTGTCTGATGGTGGATTCCCACTCGGGAGCTGTCATGTGGGCTCTCCCATTTTTCCTCACTTCCCCCATGAGAAACCACGCGGCCAATGCCAAGTGTGTTCCCTCTTTAATCCTAATCTCTCCACTATGCTTTATGGTCCCTAATTTACCATGTGTGGATTCCCACTCTGTATCTGCCACACGGGTGCGCTCATTGGGTCACAGCCCCTCTAAATCTTTCCTCAAAGCTTTCCACATGTTTTCAGCCCCTTCTGATCTTCCCTTGGAAGCCTGTTTTCCCATAAATGCCACGTACTCATAGCTCCATTCTAACTTCACTTTCTAAGCCCCAGCTTTTCTAGCTTTCCACTCTTCTGAAATACGTTTCACACATAAAAACGTTCTAGTCTTCCTTTCCAGGTCCCAATTTCCTTTAAATAAACTCCACAAATTATGATTTTTTTCCCCAAATAAACTCAATAATTCCTAATTTTTCCTTCTTGGTTCCGTCTTTATTATTCTTCATTAAAGATTAGGAAAGAACCCAAAACAGGGTTTATAAATCTGGGGGAATCCCTCTGAACCCCAAAATTCTCACATCAGTTTATTATCTGTTGCTGGACAAAGAGAAGTTTAGCTCCCAAGCAATCAGCACTTACAATGAATCAATACTTAACATTTAGCCTTTTTTGCCACAACCTCCACCCCCCAAAAAATAAATAAAAATATATTTTCAGTGGGTGAATGCTGCAGCTAGCTCCATATTGTTGGACACACCTCCAACCACACACAGCTTATGGGAGGATGGGGTCATTTCAGGCTTACAGAATCCAGGAGAACACCATCAATGCTGGAAGAAGCCGGCTCCCTTCCACAGATCCATGCAGAGAGAAAACAACCGCAGCGAGCAAATGCCAACACCAGAGAGCACAAACCACCAGAGCTCAAACTGCAGTTCTCCACATACCCAGTAGGGCTGACTCAGATCTGCCCCCAAACACACCTTAGGGCTGGGCTCCAAGATACTGCCCCAGTAACACATTCCTCCCCTCTCCCCATCCTTAGCAAGGATCTACCTGCTAGGGGCTCTCAGTGTAAACTCAAAATTTCTTTAAGGATTAGAGAGACTTTATTAGATTAAGAGAAGGAAAGAAGAAGAAATACCGAGAGCTCCTGCCATGGGTGCGGTGAGAGGGGGTAAAGCCCCTCTAAGCTCAATGCTAATGAAACCCTTGAGTCTATGGGGCTGGACATTCTAAGTACCATATTCAAAGTACCACAGTGAATTTGTATGAATATTAGCTCAACAAACCTTTTCTTAAAAACTAATAAATGGGACTAAGGAGATAGCTCAGCAGTTAAGGCACTTGCTTGCAAAGCCCCCCACAATAAATTTTAAAAAAAACCTAATAAACAGGTTATAAAATAAATAAAACCTCCCTCCACTCTTACTGGTCCATACACAGCAGAGAACCCAGAGCACAGGTCCTGGGCAAGTCCTGGAATATGGGGATTGCGTGAGGCTCTAGGGGCAAAAAGCCCAGCCCTGCACATGCCCACCTTGGACACATGCTCTGCTTAAGCCAGGTACATTCTGCAGAAGGCCAACCATATGGCCTACCTCACAGAGTCAAATAATTAACTGACATGGTAAATGTGACAACGCTTGGTATAGTGTGAGACACAGAATAGGTACGCTATTCCCAGGCTAAAAACATGACTCATGGGAAAGTGTATGATAAATTCAAAGATCCTTTATAAACGTAAAGAGGCTTTCTAATGTCATACATAAGCAAATACATGCTAGAACATTCATCGGTGGACAGAATCCATTTTCAAGTTCATGTAGTACTTCCCAAGACTCACTTGAGCTCATGACCCCACTGCTTCAGAGAGTAAAAGTTGATGGAGTTGGGGTTCCCTGGCGCAGGCTGACTGGCAGCGTGTTCTCCCACCAGCTCTCCAGGGACCGTTTCCACAGCTAGGACATTTCTGGCTTTTTCTGCAGAAGGATTTGGGTGTGGGGAAATGAAATCTGAAAGAAAGGCAAACAAATGTCAGTTACTCCAAACTTCCATAGGAAACTTGACATTCCAGACAAAACACTGACTTGCTATACTGTATAAAAACACCAACCATATGTGTGTATATAATACTTTTTTGCATGTGTGTGGTGTGCATGCATGCATGTGTGTATACATGTTTGCATGTATGTGGCTGCCTGTGTGCAGGTGCACACACAGGTGAGTGTGGAGGTCAACAACAGATGTCATGTGTCTTCCTTACACACTCTCTACCTTACTTTTTGAAACAGGGTCTTGTTACTGAACCTGGAGCTCAGCCATTCAGCTAGATCACCTAGCCAGCACCTAGGGATTCTCCTGTCTCCACCTCCCCAGTGCCAAGCTTGCCGGTACATACCACCACTCCCAACTTTTCTGTGGGTGCTGGTATCAGAACTCAGGTCCTTATCTACTTGAGCCATCTCCCCAGCTCCTAAAATAGCATATTTTAGTATAACCTATATAAACACAGAATCTGTGGTGGCTTTGGTGTTTGTAAACTATTTTTATCTAAAGATCACATTTGTCATAGAAAAGTTGTGACGTGCTTCAAGCCACCAAAAATTAACAGTGTTGGCTCAGGAGAAGAAAACAGCTAGAATTTCCCTCTGGTCTGGTAGATCTGTAACCTTGACATAAACCTGTCACCAGGCCCTCTGCCTTGTACTGAAAGAACTATTTCCTGGTAAACTGTTACATGAAAAAAAGCAGTGTGGATCAGGTTATTATACTCCATCCCTTTCTCTGAAGGAAGTGGGAGAGATTAAAAATATGAACAGGAAGAAGGACTGCTGTCCATCAGGGGCATGTCACTCGGGTCAGGGACGTCAACACAGCTTATGTTACATGTTATCACTGAGGGCCCAGCACCGATGACACAGCTGCTGCCCTCAAGGAGAACCCAAGAAATAACGTGTGGAGCTCCAGGTCACCACAGGTCACCTGGATTCTGCGGATCCTCAGGGCTCCCGGGACATGCCTGGGGAACGCTGGAGGAAGAGGCCACCTTCTTTCAAGCATAGTAGTTCCTCTTATAACTCTTACATCTTGGGGTTCCCTTTATGATTTCACTTGAAAAAGGGGATCCAATAAACAAAAGGAAAAAAGTTCAAACACTGCTAACTCAGCCCCATCTCTCTAGCTGCTGTGGGGACACCCTACCCCAGAGCTGAGGCTAGAATCCCCTGCCCCCACGGTAGCTCTTATAGCCAGGAAGCAGAGAGGACTAGGCCATCAGATCAGGACCCAGTGGCAACTCACCATCTGAGAGTCCCTGTGCGTGCTAGTCCATGAGAACGCAGATATGGAGGCTCTATCCTCTATGTCAGAGGAAGGTAGAGCTAGCCCACAGACTTCCTGAAGGCTGGTCTTGCGCAGACCCAACTCAGCCCAGCCAGGAAACAGACAGGACCAACCGTACTCATTGCATCAACAGGCAGGTACAGCACTCCTTCCGGTCTGGGCGGGCACCCTGGAGCTTGCAGCACCTTCAGCTCATTCTGGAAGGACTTTGGAAGATGGGGGGGTGGTGGAGGGATGGGCAGAAAAGGCCTACCGGGAGACCAAGGAAGATCAGGCTACAGAAATAATCTCTTTGGGTCTCATGCTTCCCAGCTGAACACATTTTGGCTGTTATTTTTGCCTGGCTTTGTGGTTTTAAAAGGCCCAGAGCTGCTGGCTTCTCTCAAGCAGGCGTGCTCTAACATTAGCATTCCGGGAGCCTCTGGGAGGACATTGAGAGAAACACAAACTAGGCCACAGCTACATTCCTCCGAGGTCTCATGAAGCTGGACTCAGTGTGGTGTGGCTGCAGTGGGTAAAGAAGTGTGCCTGAAGGTGTTTGTATTTAAACCTCCTCTTGTCGTTTTAAACACTTTCCAACATTTCAGTGATAACTCTGACTGCAAAGTCTATCCTCCCTGGGACCTGATCCCAGCACGTCCTCAGCCTCCCTGTGACGCGCAGTCTCCTGCCAGCTCCTTCCATAGAGGCACCCATCATTCCTGGCCTCGTCCGTAGGCTTTCCCTCTGCTCCCATCCTGCCATGGCGTTCATGTCCAGCAATCAGCCTGCAGCAACCCCTGCAAACAGAAAACTGTGCACCCAGTAAAGTTCCCATGAGCCTCACCCTGGCCTGCAGCAGTGTCCGAGAGAGGAGGAAGAGCACTGAGAGATGGCCCCTGCCCCCACCAGCCCAGGAGCCAAGAGGGTGGAGAGCACTTCCAGGAGTGACAGGGAGGGAGGAGGAGGAGGCAGGCTCAAAGGGACTGAGCTCAGGGCCTAGGTCTTTGCTGACTACTAAGCAACAATCCCATCTTCCCAAATGCCTTGTTTTTTCAATCAAACTGAGTTTTAATCCAGATTGTAAACGTGTGTGACCCAGGAGGAGCAGAGATAACAAGAGGATGTAGTTAGCATCTAAGGATCAAAAAAGGAGGCAACAAGTTGTGGTTTCTGAGTAGCCCAGGGTAGAGGCCACCCCATGTAACTAGTTCATACTACCTGTCTGTCTGGGGTCTCCACCAGGGACAGTCTATGAGAGAGATGGAGCCTCGTCTGATTCACTGACAGCTGTAGACCAAACACCTAGCGGAGGCGCGCTAACAGTGTGGGAAAGGCCTCTGTGGGCTGAGGAAATGATAAGAGCCCCCCACACCACCCCATCCCTGCAGTCCAATGATCCCTCCTGACTTGTTTCTTTTGACTCCTGCTGACAGGCTCCCTGAATGAGTGCTGCAGGGGACAGCTTCATGGGTTCCGTTCTCTTGTCTCCCAACCCCTCAATCTAATTTCTTAAAGAAACACCAACTAAAGCCGGGTGTGGTGGCACATGCCTTTAATCCCAGCACTCGGGAGGCAGAGGTAGGAGGATCACCATGAGTTCGAGGCTACCCTGAGACTACATAGTGAATTCCAGGTCAGCCTGGGCTAGAACGAGACCCTACTTAAAAAAAAAAAAAAGGACTGGAGAGATGGCTTAGCGGTTAAGGCACTTGCCTCCAGTGCCTAAGGCCCAAATTCAATTCCCCAAGTACCCACATAAGCCAGATCCACAAGGTAGTGGCTCTGGTGCTCTCTCTCTCTCTCTCTCTCTCTCTCTCTCTCTCTCTCTCTCTCTCTCTCTCCCTCTCTCTCTCTCTCATCTCTCTGCTTAAAAAAAAAAAAGAAACACCAACTATATATTCAGATACTCAGCCTGCTGGGATCATTATGAGTGCTTTTATACACATGACTCTCAAGATAGTCTTAAGAACAAGGGCACGCAGACCGCTGACTACAGCCGTGAAGATCTAATATGGATCTTTGATATTCAACAGCTATGAAGATCTGCATCTAAACCCCAGATTCTCTACAGCTATGAAGATCTGCACACAGACGATTCTAAACAGCTATGAAGAACTTCACACAGACTCTTGTTTATCTTTGAAAAAGGATAATTTTTGAAACTAGGTCCTTATCCTACCAAATACCACAGACAATGGACAATGTTTGAAGCACGGCACCATTTCAGAAGCCAAGCTGCAGAATGGAAGGCAGACAGAACACATAAAGAGACCACAAAGCCACCCCACTTTCTAACATTTGACCGAGTACTGACAATCCAACCACATGAGACATGAACTTAACAAATCTTGGCAATGATGTAACAGTGTCAGTTTACTACCAAATATTCATTCTGACTTCTTACTTAGGGAGCCATGTGCTCAATGAAAATGTTTAGCTCCCAAACTCCCCTCTAATCATCTGACACAGCCACGAGGAATGACCATGTGACGATCATAACTAATGACACATAAAATGAAGACTTCTGGGAAAGTATCCTCTTTGTGGGCATGGCAGCACCCCAGGGCAGTGAGCATGAGTCAGTAAAGCTAATACTCTCTTAAGAGTGGAACACACAGAGGTGGCTGGCTTCTGCAGTAGCACCAAGGAGTCCCTGCTCCGACTCTGAACTGCCTAAAAGTAAGAAAACACAAAGTTCTGTTAATGAGGTTTCAGGGTAACTGAAAGTAAACATAATCCTAACACTCAGAATCATATCATTGTGTGTGTGTGTGTGTGTGTGTGTGTGTGTGTGTGTGTACCTCAAGACAGATCTATAAACTTCATTTCCACAGCATAGTTTATACTCCTTCAAGATGGAAGGTAACTTGCTAAGAGCTTATCAGAGCCAAGCCCACAAGGCTTCTTCCACCATCTGCCAAGATATGCAACTGGTTCTCCACAAAAAGTATAGATTCCTTCTATCTTTCCCCATACTGACTGTAGGTCCCTAAAGGGTCCTAATGGGTGATATTCATTAGATTACAAACAAAAGTGTTGGGTGGGGGGCTTGAGAGATTGCTCAGTGGTTAAAGGTACTTGCTTGCAAAGCCTGAAGGCATGGGTTTGATTCCCCAGTACCCACATAAAGCCAGATACACAAAGTGGAGCATGCATCTGGAGTTTTTTTGCAGTGGCAGGAGGCCCTAGTGCACCCATTCTCTCTTTCTGTATCTGCCTCTCTGTTTCTCTCAACTAAATAAATAAAAAAAATTTTTTTCTTAAAAAGTGTTGGGGGAGGAGTGTTCCAAATAACTAGGAGACAATAGTAGAAAATGTTTGTTTTTTTTCCCATGAAAACCAGAATTATGAAAACATTCATCTTCAATTCTAGCTAGAGTTAGCATAGTTAGTCTAAGCTAAGCACATAATCACAAGGAACGTAGCTACAGAATATCACAGGGCATAGCCATATAATGTCACAAAATCTACCCATTAACCAGTTTCTCTCTTTCTCATTAGCAATAAAGCAAAAGGGTCTGAAATATGAAATATAGCCTTTTCTCTTGACTTTCTGCTATAGCCTTCTTCACTTCCTGGATTAGTATACTCATAAAAATGGCCCAGAGTCTCAAAGTTTCACAATTTGCACTTGGGAGCTAGCTAAAATATGTAGTCAGTGAATGCTACAGACATTTCTATGAATTCCACCTTCAAAACTCCGATGCATTTTAGATAAAGTCCAAATTTTCAATACCAGCCAGCAGGCTTTCCCAGCTGTGCTCCAGGCCTGGGTGGGCCTCCAGGCTTAGCCTCTCTGGTCGCTGCAGCAATATCGATCTGCGGCTCCATGGAAGGGCCCGTTCTGGCTCTCTCATCCCATATTCCTTCCTGTCTCCTTGCTGCCTAAGTCTAGCCTTGGTGTCCTAAAAGAGGTCTGTTATCCCAACCACTCCATGCAAGGGCCCAGAATACCCTAAATTCTCTCCCTTCACACTTCTCTATGTCTCTGCATAACCACCACACTATGAGGGCTAGGAGGGGAGGAACCAGGGGCCTGCTTTGCTGACCAAACAAATGGCAGACAGCACAAACTCTAAGTCCCCACACTGGAGTCCCCAAACCAGACAAAGAAAACCAAACATGAGCTTCAGGTGTTTCCTCAGCCATAGTGTTCTGGCTTGAAAGGGGGCAGGACAAACATAATAAAGAGACTAGGAGATCACATGCCACTTCTCTGCCCTCCTTCAGTCTAGCAGCTGAGACCTTGCCTTGTGTCCTCAGGTAAAGGGTAGAAGGCCAATGGAATATCTTCAGTGCCAAAGGCATAAGGCACTATCATGAATGCTGTCTGTTCCCCTTCAGGGTTCCAGTGTCTTGAGTGACTTGGTAACTGAGATACAGGACTTCCTGTCACTGAGAGTGGCTTTTTAATCCCTCAGGTAAGAGGCTAGGGAGATGGTTCAGTAGATAAAGCACTTTCCACACAAGCCTAAATACCCAAGTACAGGTCTCCAGAACACACATTAAAAAGCCTGGCACCATGGCACTAGCTGTCTGTTATCCCAACCTGTCTCGGGCAAGAAGGGAGGAAGAGATAGGAGAATTGCCAGGAAGTGTACAGCCTGTTAGCCTGGCAAATGAGAGACCTTGCCTCAAATAAGGTACAAGATGAGGACCAGCACCCTAAGTTGTCCTCTAACCTCAGCACACTATGGCACGTGTGTGCCCACACTCACACACACACAAAATCCTCAGTTAATGATCTGGGAGCAGTGGTGCATGCCTATAATCCCAACACTCTGGAGATGGAAACAGGAGGATAAGGAGTTCAAGGTCATCCTCAACTACATAGTGAATGTGAGGCCAACCTTGGTTATAGGAGACCCTGTTTCAAAAAACAAAAACACACAAATAAACAACAACAAATCCCACTGAAATAAAACAGCAGTCAGAAGTAAGTGAACTCCTGAAGTAGAGAAGAGGGGTATAAATTAGCACATAAAGGCATCACACAGCTTCTGGTATAGTCAGAGTGCTAAGAGTTCCATGAAAAAGGCTCCCAGTCCAGTTTGTGCGTAGTAATTCCTCCCTGACCAGATGGTCAGTCTGCTGAAAACCACTGTGACTAGGAAAAGCAAGGCTGGCAAATCTAGAAATGAAAAGTCTAAGAAGGCATGCTCTTCTGGAACCAGACAAGTCTCCTTGATGTGACAGGGAACCTAGATGCAGCCCTGGAGAGCTGTGCTGAGCGGAGGGCCCCATGGGCTTTATGAAGTGCAGACCACAGCTCTTCATAGAAGTGTTAGAATAAACCCAACTGTCCTCAATTTTAATGTGCCCTCCAGAAATTCCAGCAGAGTGGCCTGGCTGAGACCTCACTTGAGGCCCAGGAGCCTGTTTCAGAGCCTGTTCTTCTCCCTGCATGATGAGATGAAGCTACAGAAGATCCCACCCAGAGGTGCAAAGAGGCAGGCAGACAAAATGATCAGCAAATAATTGTCGCAGCCTTGTCAGAGGTCTCAGCACCAACAGTCATGGGAAGATCATGGGGCTCTGATTTTGATATGCAAATATAATACTACATTATCTCTACACTGCTAATGGCTAGGAATTACTGTGATTTATGAAAATGCCATGAATCCAGAATAAAACCAGTGCTTAATAAAACTAGAGAATAACAAGTGACTGAGACCACTTCCCTGGGATAAGCAAACTGTGAAGTCCAGAGAGCCAGCCCAGGCATGACCACATATGTGTGCTACTTCATCTTCAGGTATGGCAGAAAGCAGGCTGGCCCTGAAGTCACAACTGAAGGTTCATGTTGTGGGATCATAACTTCAGTTAGACACATAGTGAGTGGCCTTGGTCATCTCTGCAATATGTTTGGCACCAGCTTTGCCTGAGGTCCAGGCCATTGCTAGCTTGAAAACAGCTCTGTGCCCGGAGCCTCAACATTGGGGAATGCTGCTGTCCATTCTTAAAGCATTGTCATTATTTTCACTGAGAATTCCTTTTCATTCATCTGACTTGGTTTCTCAAACCACAAAATAGGCCCCTCCGTTTGTGTCTTTCTTACCTGTGTTATCTCGAGCTACGAGGCCCTTCGGAAAATCCCCGGGTGGAGGGGAAGTCCTGCTGTCCCATTTCACCATGTCGAGGCTGTTGCAATATTCCCATCTCTTCTGCTGAAGCTCCTGGAGCCAATAAGTCATGAGCTGCCGGTTAGGAGCCTGGGAAGGGGGAGGGAGAATCCTTGTTATGGCCACAAATAAAAATAAGGAGTTTCAAAAAATGACATCTCTGAGTACAGACTGTGCACATGAAAGGCAACTGTGAGAAGAGAGCAAGGGAATTTCAGTCACAGGATTAGAAGCCTGACTCACATGAGTTAGTCAAACAAACAGTAATTCTAATATAAAAATTTTAACCCAGTTTATTTTTAAATAAATAGGTTTAAATACTAAGATTAGAGAAAGAAGCAACGTAACACTTTCCTCCAATACTTTTAGGAAGGACTCAGTATACCTACAAAGTCCATCTTAAGAAGTCAAAGCTTAACATAGGCGTGGAAGTTGTACTTGCCACAGAACATAAATCACATTTAAGTTGCCAGTAATGAGAATATACAAGGAAAACTACAAATTAAAAATCAGGTGTTACATTAGTTAGGATGATTGGTTGGCAAACAGGCAGGTAGGTAGATGTTGAGACACGGTCTGTCTACATAACCCAGACTGGCCTTGAACTTGTGATCTTCCTGCCTCAGTTTCCTGAGTACTGGGATAACAGGTATATGCCACCAGAGTAGAAAGATTTTTATTTTTATTTATTTTTAAAAAATATTTTATTTATTCATTTTCAAGCAGAGAGAGAGACAGAGAGACAGAGAGACAGAGAGACAGAGAGACAGAGAGACAGAGAGAGAGAACCACAGCCACCACCTTGTGGGTCTGGCATATGTGGGTCCTGGGGAATTGAACCCGGGGCCTTAGGCACTGAAGGCAAGTGCCTTAACCGCTGAGCCATCTCTCCAGCCCCAAGATTTGTATTTTTAAAAACAGTATCAAGTATTGACAAGGGTATAGAACAAGCAGAACTTTCATAAACTGCTGGTGACCATACAAAATGATACAGCTAAACTGGGCGTGGTGGCGCACACCTTTAATCCCAGCACCTAGGAGACAGAGGTAGGAGGATCGGTGTGAGCTTGAGGTCAGCCTGGAACTACAGAGTGAGATCCCAGCTAGCCTGCGCTAGGGTGAGGCCCTACCTCCAAAAACAAACAAACAAACAAACTAATGTGGCTACTTTAGGAAACAGTTTGGTAGTTCCTTGTGAAGTTAAATATAAATTTACCAAAGGGACACTGCAACTCCCCTCCTCACATACACCCAAGAGGAATAAAAACATGTTCACACACAGACCTGTATGTGAATCTTCAGAGACTTTATTAACAATTGCCAAAAATGTCAACAACCCAGAATATATTTCATCTGTAAATGGATAAAGAGATTGTGGTATGTTCACACCAAGGAATCATACTCGACAATAAAAAGAAGAAAACTATGGATTCACAAAACACACACATAAATATTAAATGTACATTGCTAGGTGAAAGGAGTCAGACTGCAAGGGCCATACGTCATTCCCACAACCTGAACAGGCGATATTACAAGTGCACAAACAAACCTGGAGTTTCTAGGGCTTGGGGGTGAGGCAGGAGGTGACTGCCAAAGAGTACGATGGGACTGTCACATATCACAACTGTTACAGATAATCGTGACCCTAAGCACTGATCCACACCCACAGAACTACATACCACACAAAAATTGAAACTAACCCTGTAATATAAATGAATTTTTAAAAATCAACTAAGATTCAGAGGAACTCAAAATTATGAATCTAGGTACAAATAAATAAACTAGGTGTGGGTCATAAATCTCCAGGCTGCCCTTGAAACCCCAAGAAGGAGGAATCCCAAGAAGAAGGAAGATGTTGGATCATGAAACTCATCCATGCTGTCATCCAGTGAGGTGTGAGGACATCAGACACAGTGGGTCCCAGATCAGAGACAATGAGGAATCCTACCCTGCAGGCCAGACAGCAAATAACAGGCCTAGAGGCCAAACTGCTACTACTCAGAAGCAAGGACACCTGGGCTCTCATGTGGTAATATGTGCATACTTGGCCCTGGGTAATTAGGAGAAATTCTTCTAAGCTCTCATGTCACCCACTCATCCAACAACTTTTACTGAGCACCTGTCGGGAACTAAGAATTGGGGCTTGGCCCAGAGGAAGAAAACTGGTTGTGAGGGGGACAGAGCTGGCCAAGTCTGGACAGCACTGCAAAAAGATGCCTGGCCAAGCAGCAAGGACAAGTAAGGCAAGGGGGGTTCCAAGGCATCAAAGCACCAGCTTGGTGTCTATCCTATCCTATGGGATACACACACGCTCTAAGAGGTCTCCGTTATTCCAGCACCTAGCTCAGTGCCAAACACCAAAGGATGCCGATTCATCAAGTGAAGGAACGCCTGCCCTGCAGCCTCCCCTCCAGCCTGCACACCACTGTCTTTCTGCTCATGCTTAGATGTGCAGGCCACTCAGCACTTCTGTCACACAGCCACCAAGTGAGACCTCTCAGCACCTTTGCAAGGCAGGCATCATGGAAAATCTGCTTTCCAACAAGAAAACCTTGTCTTTTTCCATCACTGAAGATTAAATCAAACTGGGAACAATTAGTAACCTCTCAATCACTTCTCAATGAGCTTCTGGGACAAGACCAGATCCCATGCCTCCATTTCTGACTCATGATGCAGAGATCTGATCAACTAGGCAGGCAGAACCACCTCAAGACGGTGATTAACTTTCAAAAAATCTTGACTCCAGTCCCCCAAGCGGCTCATGAAAGACTGCAGGGTGCTCTTGGCAATGACTACAGGACAACACCATTACCCTTCCATGGGCTGCAGGGAAGCCAACACCATTACCCTTCCATAGTACTTCCTGACTCAAGATAACCTCTCTAGCCACCACACGACCTGGGCACATCCAAGGAGAAGCCAAACATCTTCCAGTCTGGCTGATGGCTCGGAGGCTCAGTCTCTTGACTGTCCTTACCCCTTACAGGGCAGGTAGGACCCTTGATGGAACTGGCTTCAAGACAGCACCTTGACAGCCTATCTCAGCCTTAGTTCAACAAGTGACAATGAGCCTGTCACCACCACAACCCAAAGGGATGAGGGCTCTAGTGAAAGGGGGCATTACCTCCTCCCTGCATGTAGATATTCCAGTCATATGAGAAGGAACAGAAACAAGGCAAAGATCCACTGCCCAGCACAGAACTGAGCCCTGATGCCAGGCAAGTGTCAGCCTCTGCTACCAAACAGCTCATCAGGCCAAACCTGGGTCTCCCCTAACACCAGTCTCTAGAACTCCCACTCACTCCTAGTGCTCAGTACAAATGCCACCTCTTCTAAAGATGTTTCCCTGACCTGAGGCAAATGCCCTTTCTACCTTCTGAGTGGGGAATTCGTGTAACCTTCCCCCAGGACAGGGGCATTCCCTATGTGTTTCTCACTAATCTAAGTTCCTTGAGGCACAGGTTGAACCTGCTGGTATCGATGGTAGAATCCAGCATGCCTTGCTCAGTGCCTTGAATACAGATGAGCAGGAGCATGTATGACTCACTCGTTATGTTCACCTGTTCTACTGCCTCAAGATTGTTCAAGTATCAGTTCAAATATGGCTCCCATCCCCGTTAAAAGACCAAGCCAAACCCCTTGGAAAATCACTCTGGCTTTCTCCCAGCTACATGAATGTGGGAGGGGACAGACAAAAACCAAGCGGCACAATCCTGGCACTGCAGCCATGTGCTCTCTATGTGCCGTGACAGAAGGTGCCTGTAGAATATAAAACCCTGAGGCAGGAACACTGGCTGTGACAGCTGGCTGAGCAGTACCCAGCTGCTGTCACATGTAGCACCAAACCCAGAAGCCCACTCAAGGATGAGTCAAGGCCTGGCCATCTGTCCCCTCCCTTGGACCCCAGACACTCCCTTTCCCCCAAACCCAGCCAGCTCTCAACTCAGTGCTCAGCAAAGTCCTACAATGAATCATCTGATCACAAGTAAGTTGATTTCAGCGCATGTCTTAGGGCCCATCCTCAGCAGAAGGACAGCCTACAATCCAGCAACAAACACGGGACACAGGCTTTGTCATCTGGCTACATTTTCCGCTTGCGACCATCTCACCTCGATGTTCACTGAGTCTCCATCTCTTCAGAAGAGACTCTCCAGCCATTGAAACTCAGTACATTTCAGAAGCCATAATGCTTACTCTCTCTGACCCACCAGCCCAATCCTAGGAATCTACCTGAAATCAAGAAAAAGGGATGATATCATATACATAACACGTTTGCTCATTCACACACTGAGTGTTTAACTAACTTGGGCCAGGCCCAACAGTTAGCTTTAGAGCCACAGAAGCCAAGGAGTCCCCATCTGCTCCTGCCCCCAGACACTCCCAGAAAGCACCAGCTACAAACAATGAGAAGCATGGTGCAAGTACAATTGGCATAAAATGCCCAGCTACACAATTAAACCCTTGTGCACCCTACAAGCTTTAAAAACTATAAGTATAGTCCAAGTTCCACAAGATAATACTTCAAAGCAATGCAAAGAGATTATTATAAGATTCATCTGAAGTTTAATCATGGAGAATTCTGAAAAAAATGAGAGGCTTTACCATAGTTAAGCATATTATAAAGCCATAGTAATTAAATAGTCGTATATATTGCTAACAAATAAAAACACAGGGCTAAGTGCATATAAGAGTATTTAAGGGCTGGAAAGATGGTCCAGCAGTTAAAACCACTTGCTTACAAAGCCTGATGGCCTGGGTTCAATACCCCAGTACCCACGTGGAACCAGATGCACAAAGTGGTACATGGACCTAGAATCTGAAGTGGCAGGAGGCCCTGGAGTGCCCATTCTCAATCTCTCTCTCTCTCTCTCTCTCTCTCTCTCTCTCTCTCTCTCTCTCTCTCTGTCTCTGCTTGCAAATATTTTTTTTTAAAAAAGGGTATTTAAGTAACATTATGACTCAAACTAGTGGAAGAAGTATTAACTATTAAATAATGGCTTTAGGACAACCAAACATCTGGAAAGAAATAAAATGAAATTACCATGAATTATGAAATCTACAATAACAGAAAATTGTCTCAAATTTGATTCAAGATTTAATAAAGTAATGAACTGAATACAAGCCATTAGATGAATGAATTAGTGAACTTAATAAATTAGTGAATGGAATAAAACCCACTAAATTACAAGAAGAAAATGTCTATATAATTAAAATTGCTTGTTTCCTCTTGAAACAAGAGTTGCTTGGACTCCCACAACATTTTAAGGCCATGGAAGGGCTGCTCCCATTCAAGATGGAACCATATGACAGAACAGAAATTTACCCGGGAAGGCTCTGTGGAGGAGGGGAGTGAGGCAATCCGAGACCACAGGCCTCCTGCTCAGATGACCGCTAAGTGCACCAGGACACACGCAATGAGCAAGGGGAAGAAACCACTCTTTACACTCAGCCCCGAGGAGGACAAGCATTCAAACTGCAAGCCACCAGCTGCTCTCCCATGGGGCACTGGCTCCAAGGTGATGGGCCACTGACTGTCTCAGGGAAGATTCTTCTCAGCAACACAGGAGAAACTGTGGTCCTCATGTGTCTATTCTCTCGGAATGGAAAGCCTTTCTAAACCTACAAAGCAAGCAAGCAGAGAAAATCCCATGGTCTCCAAAATCACAAAATAAAAATGGAAGGCAAGGACAAACCGAGAACAAGCCTGAAGTGCAAGGGTGGGCTGTGGTTTCACACCACCGTAGCCCTGCAGGGGCTCCTCACACAGCCTGGACTAACACCTTATTCATTTTCACTTTTACAAAAGAACATTTACACTTTTACTTCAAATAATAACAATCTATACTTTCTGTGAAGTTGGAAAACAAAGAAGAAAATAAAACATAAATGCATCACTAGAAGTAGCCTCTACTAGGGGGCTGGAGAGATAGCTCAATGGTTAAAGGCTTGACAAGTCTGATGGCCCAGGTTCGAATCCCCAGTACTCATGTAAAGCCAGATGCACAAGGTGGCACGTGCATCTAGTTTGTTTGCAGTGGCAGAAGGCCCTGGCATACCCATACTCACTCTCTCTGCTTCTCTCTCTCTCTCTCTCTCTCTCTCTCTCTCTCTCTCTCTCTCTAATAAATAAAATATTTTTAAACAGAAATAAACTCTACCAAAACTTTGGTAGACTTCCTTCTGAAAATTGTTCTACCCATAAAAACATATGCCAATTTTCTTTATAAAAGTGGAATAAAGTAGAACTTTTCTGTAACCTTCATTGAATATTAGTAATACTGGGCATCATTGATTAAACAGTCACTTTCTGCCAGACATGAAGCTTTCACCCAGCAGTCATTGAACCCTCACGGTAGTTTTCTAATAGCATTGTCAACTTGCTCATGGACCTGGGAGCCTAAGGACCTGGTTTCACATCCCAGCTCACCTACTTGCTAGCTGACTGAGGCAAGTTACTAAACCTGGCCATGTCTCAGATGCCTCATGGGTAAAATGGAGATATCCCCAGGACTGTGCTCTGAGTTGATTCAGGTGCTAAGCTCAGAAGAGTGCTTGGCACAAAGTGAAAACTCATTAAGGATCAACTCTGTGCTTTATCACACTTACCAAGATCTCACAGCCAGCCACACGGTCACATTCAAGCCCGAGTCTGCACTCACTATCCATTATGAAGGACGATGAGTGTGTGCCCAGAACAAACTCCATTCTCAGCATTTCAGCAGGAACCAGAAGTTCCTCTATGGCTTTTCTCAAATACTGAAATGCTGATGACCTCAAGCAAAGCAAAGTTCAATCAAAACCCGAGTGTGTTGACTTAAGGTTAACAAAGAAGGTCATATGCCCGTCAGTGCAAAGTCTCTCAGCCTCGATCTAGAGGATACCACTGAGAATAAAAGAGCAAGGCCATCGGTCCACAGAATGCCCCCACTGGGTGCTCTTGGCCACAACACTGCTCTAAGGATGGACACTGCTTAGGAAAAGAAAGCAGTGAGCAATCCTAAAGTCATGTGCGAAAACAGAGGACAGGCGCCCCAGGTCTCCTGTACGAAGGACTGACTCCTCTACCTGGGTTTCTGCAACAGCCTCTTAACTGGACTTGCTGCATTTAGTCCCTACTCTCCAAGCCCACGATGCCACGTGCATCCATACTTGAACCCCTCGGGTGTTTTCAGATGCCAAGCAACCTGGGAAGGCAAATCATGCCCACGCTGCCCTGGACTCCACAGGACCGTGATGTTCTCTCACAAGACGGATGGACAAAGACAGATCTGCCTCCACAACCCTGCTCCCTCTGCACAAACTCCCTTCTTGCCCCTCAAGACCCAGCTCAGACACCTGACCTGAGGTCATCTGATGTCCCTCAGTCATCTGCTCAGGACAGACTCTAGGCACATCCCCAATGGGTAACCTACTGTTTATGCACCAGAAGAACAGTATAACCAACGGGGTCATGGAAAGGAGAATGCATGCAGGCAGGTGAAGTCTGCACACCCAGAGGAAGCTACGTGAACCACATGGAAGGTTTATCATGTTTCTTAAGGGGTGCACTGGCTGGAGCTGGGGAAATGGCTCAGTGGATAAAGCACTGCATAACTCTGGGTACCTAAGTGCTGAGTTCTGATCCCCAGATCCCACGTAAAAGCCAGAAACTATAATAGACTTCTGTAACCTTAGTGCACTTGAAGCAAGAGGAAGGCAGAGATGGGGATTTCCCAGCAGCTCAGCAACAGAGCTGCAAACAAGGGATCCTGCCTCAAGTGAGGACTAAAGTGAAAAGAGGTCCTCTGACCTCTGACCCCCACACATGCACCAAGGCACGGGCACATCCACACTCACAGTCACATACATGCACCAAAGAAATAAATGTTTTAAAAACTTTTAAAAACTATTTATTTGCAAGCAGAGAAATAGGTATGCCAGGGCCTCTTGCCATTGCAAACAAACTCCAGATGCATACACCACTTTGTGCATCTGGCCTTATGTGGGTACTGGGGAATCGAACCCAGGCTGTCAGGCTCTGCCAGCAAGTACATTTAACCACTGAGCCATCTCTCCAGCCCATAATAAAAGTGCAATGACTGCTTATAGTGAAGGAACTCTTGCTTTTACTTGTGGAAGGAAATCTGGATTTCCAAGTAAAGTCCAAGATGCTTCTCCCACAAGCAATAAAAAGCTTAGGAACACTGTATCCAGCCTGATAATACAAAATAAAACCCACGTGGAAGGTAGACTAAGCCCCAAACCTGAGTATTTCAAAATCACGAGCCTGGAAATGATCTCAAGGGATCTGGTTCAGTAATAATGGGGAAAAAATGTATTTTCCCCCCTTGGAGAAGTTTTGAAATCTTTAGCTTCAGCCCAGTGGAGACTAGGAAGGCACTAGAACTGGATCTCTGCTCCCTGGAAGGCAGAAGGCAGCTTCACATGCCTCCACCCCTCTCATCTTGTAACTTTTAAAATCATTAACTTAAAACTAGCATCTTGACATATCTTCTTAAAATAACCATCTGAATTCTATTCTAGCCAAGGCCCAGACTGGTCTCTGACCTGTCCTATCCTAGGGATGGCTGGCAGGGAATGCTGCCTTCCCTTGCACTGAAGCAAACGCCTTGACAGAAAACCCATTTCTTTATTCTTTAACTTTTTTTTTGGCGTGGTTTTCAAGGTAGGGTCTCTCTCTAGCCAAGGCTGACCTGGAAGTCACTGTGTAGTTTCAGGATGGACTTGAACTTTACCTCGATCCTCATACCTCTGCTAGGATTAAAGACATGCTCCACCAAGCCCGGCACTTTTTTTTTTTTTTTTTTTTTTTTTTGCACAGACCTTTATTTGAGGGATTCACACAAAGGGCATCCCCTCACTTCCATAGTTTCTTGATGGACATGTTTTTCTCACTGTCCTTTTGCATGACCTTGGCTACCGCCATCTCAAAGTCTTCCTGGGTGACGTGGACTCGCCGTTCCCGCAGGGCATACATGCCAGCCTCTGTGCACACGCCCTTCACTTCAGCCCCGGATGCTCCTGGCATCAGCTCAGCAATTTTTCTCAGGTTGATCCCTCGGGTCAAGTTCATTTTCCGAGAGTGGATCTTCAAAATGTCCAGCCGGGCCTCTTCATTAGGGGGCGGGAATTCAATTTTTCTGTCAATCCGCCCAGGATGAAGCAGTGCAGAATCCAGGATATCAATCCTATTCGTGGCCATGATAACCTTGATGTTTTTGGTGGCCTCAAAGCCATCCAGCTGGTTGAGTAGCTC
Source organism: Zapus hudsonius (assembly GCA_004024765.1). NCBI lineage: Eukaryota > Metazoa > Chordata > Mammalia > Rodentia > Dipodidae > Zapus > Zapus hudsonius. The sequence goes on from PVHP010017016.1 coordinate 27,103, forward strand.
TAGCATTGTGCGCTGCACTTCGCTGTCCCCTCCAGAGCCCCCCTCCAGGCGTGAGGAGCCAATAGAGTCAATTTCATCCATGAAAATGATAGATGGAGCATGTTCTCGTGCCATGACAAACAGCTCCCTCACCATTCTTGCCCCTTCCCCGATGAACTTCTGTACTAGTTCAGAGCCAGACACACGAATAAAGGTACAGTCTGTATGATGAGCCACAGCGCAGGCCAACAATGTCTTCCCAGTGCCTGGGGGTCCGTACAGCAGCACTCCCTTGGGCTGTGCAATGCCCAGTGCTTCAAAGAGCTCAGGGTGCTTCACAGGCAGCTCAGTCACTTCTTTGATCTCCTTGATCTGCTTGTCCAGCCCGCCAATCATCTCGTAAGTTGAGTCTGGCACCTTTTCTACCATCATCAGTGACACCAGAGGGTCCACTTTGTTAGGTAGGATCTTATGCAGAGTGTAGCTGTCATTTCTTAGAGCAACCCGACAATTGGGCGTCACATCATTGATGTCAATGTTTTTGTCCACATCAACGACAAATTTGCCCTAGGGATGTACCTTGACCAACACCTTCTTTTTATCCATGGCCCGGACTACTTCCCCTACATAGGAGCCCTGTTCCTGTAGCAGCTGCAGCTCCTCCCGCAATAGACGAACTTTTGCATTTAGCTCATTCCTCTGTGCCTGCAGCCTCCGGAGATTCTGGCTCTTATCATTTACAATCAACTGGAGTTCTTCAATCTTGGACAGATAGTACTGGTGGAGTCCGCTGCCTGCCTTCCCCTCTTCCAGCTCCATCTGCTCGGGACCGTCCAGCGCCAAGCCCGGCACTTTTTGTATTGAAATTTTCCCACAGGGACTTTGCTCATTAATTCCTTCCTTCTACCTTCTCATCTCCCCTGCCCCACCTCCTTCCACTGAAGCCCTTCCACCTCTTCTCCCCAGCTAGTCCCTCTTCTACTTTGATTATATTTTTTTTTCTGGCCTCCACTATCCATGATGAAATGGTGATGGGCCCAATATTGTGTAGTCTTGTGCAGAGAATGACAGTTTACTGTGAGGTCATGAATGCAACAGAAAAGCCATTTTATAAAATAACTCTTACTTATTTGTGTGTATGGGGGGGTCTTCTGGCTCCACCTCCCATCATCATAGCCATGTTGAGGTCACAGATGCAGCACTTTGCATCTGGCTTTATGTGAATGCTGAGGAATTGAACCTGGACGGGCTTTAAGCACCTTTAATCACAGAGCTAGAACCACTGGAGATGAGCAGCCAGGCATGCTGGCTTGTACCTACAAATCCCAGCATTTGGGAGGCAGAGGCAGGAGGGTTGCTAGGAGTTTGAGGCCAGCCTAGGCTGCTGAGTTCTAGGTCTGCTGGACTACAGAGTGGGACCCTGTCTCAAAAGGAAAGAGGGAGGGACAGAAAGGAGCAAGCAGGCAAGTGCAGGTGACAGACTTAGAACAAGCCGAGGAACAGAGCACGTGGCCACATTGGGAAGAGTAATAAAGAGGTCAAGTGACCCCAAGTCCATCTCCAGGATATTGATTAAGGCTTAAGTTTACACAGACAGCAGTCCTGGTCCAAGTGTGGTTCCCCGGTAGACGACCACTATTACTGACCCATCTTTGTCTGAGCCCCAACCTCTCCTGCAAGGTGCTCTGACAAGTCAAAACTGTTGAAATCTCTTCCCAGAAACAAGCTACTCTACTGCCTTCTGCCTTCCCTTTTTCGAGCATGAGATTCCTGGGGAAATTCCAATTTCCTGGGAACACTGCTTCAGTAGTCTGACAGTCAAGGGTGGGGGCACAAGTGTCTCTTCAGAATACTGCCAGGAAAGTTCCAGAGGCAGCAGACACAGCTGGCCCGTGAGGGACCAGCCTCACCACAGCCCCTCAGCCCAAGCTGCTCGTCCAGGCCTGGCAGGTTTCACCAGGATGGGGACAAGGACACTCCCCGAGCATATTCTTCCATTTAAGAAATGGCAAAACCTCTCAAAAATGCTTTTAGTTTCACAGAGAAAGAGAGCCTCGCCTCTAAGTGTCTAAGGGCTACATTCCAAGGGCTTCTTATCAGCTCTGTCCTTTCAAAGAAAGGAAGGCCAGGGTTACTTACACAAGAACTCCTGGGCCACAGCCAGGGGCCTTCGGGAAGACCCTGCTCCAGTCCAGCGCTGGTTCCACATACCATTCAACACTGCTCTTCTGAGGTTCTAAACTTACAACTAGGGCATACAGGAATGACTGAGTGAAGGTTTAGGAAGGGGGCTGGGAGGAGCCCCTGGGGAGAAGCAAACACATGTCTTCACCCCCAATAGGGCTCAGATGGCTGACCAAAGTACGATTACACCAATACCAGTTCAGTGAACCAATGACAACTTCCCTGTGACCGCTTCTAGAAGCTTCTTGTCCCTGTCTAGGAGTGTGGAGACCCCAGAGCAGCACTTCAGTAGGACTCACTATATTGGGGTTACCCTCTCAGCCTCGGGGTGAGGGCTTTATTACAGAGCATGGAGACTCCAAAGAAACCACCTTGATGGCGCTCACGGTTCCTTGATCTTTTACTTTCTACATATTCCAGCGCCCCAACACCCCCAAGATCACAAGACCTCATGCATTATTGCACACAGCTGGCACAGGGGCACCTAACTCTCAGGTGGGGGTTTGATGACCCTCCCCACACCTTCTCTCATGAGTTGACCCAGCTGCTTCTGGTAAAGCTGGGAAGCGTTGTTTCCACCTTTCAATGGGGAGGGTATTTGCCATACAATACCCCACATTTAGCTTGTGGGAACAGGGAAACTGCCTGGTCATTCATGAACTGTTGGGACTGTAGAACCAGTCTTCTAGGGAGAGCTGGTGTCTTGAGGACACACTAGATGTTCTGCAGTATTAGTCCATTACCCGCCCACAGCTGGGGGCTATGGAGGTGATCACCAGCTGTTTGGTGGTGAACTCAGTGGAACTCACTGCCCACAGCTGGGGGCTGTGGAGGTGTTCGCCAGCTGCTTGGTGGTGAACTCACTGGAACTCATTTCAGAAACAGGCAAAGATTCCAGGCAAACACTGCTTCTGACATTTCCTTCCGAGTGCCCATGGAGGAGCCCTGCCCAGTAGAGGGGATAAGAAGCAGGGCAGATGGAGAACTGGACGCAAAACCACAGCTCTGCAGCATAGAAACCCAGAATGCAAAGAAGATTTGCAGCTACAGACCACAGAGTGTTAACCTGAGGATAAAGGACTCATGCTTCACTGGTCTCCGCCCATGCAGGTCAGTTATTTCTAGACCATGTAGAAAACCACCATCAAACCAGGACAAACAACAGTCACTTGCAGAGATGAGAGGCCACAGACATCTGCAGCAGGACAGAATGCTAGGTGAAATCTCAGAATCCTGAGGCCCATGCCAAGCAGGTGGAATCTCCAGGGCAGGAACCTTGCCATTTGCACCTCAATGATGCCCAGGAAGCAGACTTTGATAACTGTGGCGTTCTGAGAGAGGCATTCCCTTCAAAGACTTATCAGCATGTTTACTGCTGGGACAGCATTCACGTGAGAGGCAGGTAAGTTATAAAGCTTCTTCCAGTCTAGGAGGCACGCTTCAATCACCAGCCAAGGGTCTGCTTCTTCCAGTAAACACCTCTATCCCAAAGAGAGGCCTCTGAGGGAAGCACGTCACAGAGATGGTGTTAATGCTTCCTATTCAGCCAGCTCCCACTGATAGTTTATAACCTATGCTGTTCACTTCCAGCCTTGATGTAACTTAACAACCAGTAGCAATTACCTTCCTGTTCCTGGAATAAAACACCCATCCTGAAGCAGCTTATGGGTTATTTCCAGCTTACAAGTTTGAGGGGAAGTTTCATGGCAGGAGCAGAGAGCAGGGCTTCACATCTCCACAGCAGCAGGGAGGAACTAGAGGGAGTGAGCTCAGTGTGAGAAGCAAGGGCTGGGTTATAACACCCAGGGCCAGCCCCCAGCAACACACCTCCTCCAACAAGGCTTCACCAACCACAGGCACCACCAGCTGGGGCTTCATCACAAAACACATGAGGCTATAGGGGACATTCTACATTTAACCTGTCACATAACCAGAAAAAGCACAAGCCTGATTGCCTAAAAATGGATTAAAATATGAAGCAAATCACATCAAACCACTCGGTTCATGTGCTCTGGAAGTTTCGTGCCAAACTTATCACTAACTAGCTGTGGGGCTCAGTTTCCCCACTGTATTAAGCAGGGGAAGTACAGGCTGATCTCAGAGGACTCCACCAGATCTGATTTTGGAATAAGTATAGAGCAAAAACGCCAAATGGCTTCCTCCAGTTCACAGAACCACTTCATGTCCTAAACAGAACTCAAAAGAAGCTTCCAGAGGCCAAAGGCAACAGGTGACTTTGGCTACATGTCCAAAGGGGCCTCGATCTACAAGGTCTGCTGGTGAGTGGCTGGCACCTGCATTCCACTGAGAAAGTCAGGCACTTTCTCTAGAAGCAGCCTCCCTGAACATCAGAGAGCTGGAAAGAAATTAAAACTGGGCTCGATGCCTAGAAATAATTCCTTTAATCCAAGATCAACAGCCCTGATAACACTGGCTTCCCACGACTGACCAGCCATTTAACACTCCACCTGCCCAGAGCTGGCCTGGGGCACTCTGCTGGACGAAGGTCGGTTCTTCCCAATGGGCTGGCCCGGATGAGGGCAGTAGGGGAGCAGTCCAAAGGATCCCACCTCCTGAAACCCCTTCCTCTACCGACTACAGCATGAAATCTCATCAATCTTACTTACTGGAACACATCTTGCTGACTCAAGGGGAACTGGATTTTTGAGTAGCTCCAAAATTACATTAAAACCTACCAACTCTCCTGCCCCATCCTCTCCAGGGTTTTTCTGATAAAACCCTTCAGGGAGAGGGTGCAAGCATGAGTACCTGGGTCTGGATTCCCCACATACCCACGCACAGACAGGCACTGTGCTTATTCAGTACACCTAAAGCAACAAGGAAAGCAGAGACAGGAGAATCCCCTTGAAGCAATGGGCAAGCTAATCTAGCCTGGCAAATGCAATGGGAAACAAAGAGAGACCCTGTCTCAAACAAGGTGGAAGGCAGGACCAATGCCCAAAATTGTCCTCTGCCGTCCACACGTTACTATGGCACACTGCTCCTGCACATGTGCACATGCACACACAATGGTAAACTACAGGGAACTCTTCCGCTGCTCCAGTGGGATTCAGCATCAGGTGCTCAGAGACTAGGCAGGGATTAGGAAGGAAGACCAGTGCAGTCTCCAGTCCCAGGTGTCCTGTGCTGCCTGGTGAGCTGCTGAATACTGGATGCAAACGCTGGTGCAGTGTCTGGGGCTTTCTCAGCTTCGCTTTCAGAAGCCCTCACACATGCAAGGGCCACGGGGCAGGTAGTGAACTCAGTGTGCTAGAAAGAGGCCTGATTGACCATGATTAGAAGTATGTAGCTTCCTGACTCCCCATTTCCACGCGACCTTCACTCTGAAAGCAAACCGAACCCAGCCAGGCCTGGCCTGTGAGAATTCAGGGAAACACTCACTCAAAGGTCTCTCCACATCAGAGCTCCAAACTCCAATCAAAACCCCTTTCCCTTCCCCAGTCCGGAGTCATTTCTACAACAGCAGGGTTCTTCTCCACTTTGGGGAGGGGGAGGTCATCGTTTGTATTCTGTTCTGACTAGAGATGAGAAGGCTGCCATTAGCAGCTGGTGGGTAAAGGCTTCATATCAAGCGACCTGCCCCCTTCCCCCACCCACAGGATGCCTTGGCCAGGAGGGCATCAGTGCAGCTCTACCCCAAATGACCCCTCCCATCTCTCAGGAAACAATTATCTTGGGAAGTGAGCAGGCAATGTGCACATGAGCCAAACAAGTGCATCATCCAAGTAGTCAGGGAAGGTGCCCATCAGGAATGCCTCAGGAAAGGAAGGCCAGCAGGGCGGGCCCTCCTGAGCTTCCACCTCTCCAAAATAAAGGTGCTTCAGCAGCCACTGTTAAAGATATCTCCAACTTTGCTCCACTTATTTTACTTTTTTTTATTTAATTTATTTGCAACCAGAGACAGACAGAAAGAGCATGCCAGGGCCTCTAGCCACTTCAAACAAACTCCAGATGCATGCACCACTTAGTGCATCTGTCTTTACACAGGCACCGGGGAGGGGGGTGTTGGGTTTTGTGTGCGAGCGAGCAAGTGCCTTAACCATTGAGCCATCTCTCCAGCTCCTACTTTACTTTTTTTTTTTTTAAATGGGAGGAAAGAATTTATTGAAGATACAGATCCAGGGGAAGTTCCATAATGGTGAAAGAGGCTGGCCCCCTTTCACAGGTCCAAGCAGAGAGACTTATTTTCCTTTTTAAAAAGATGTTTTATTTATTTATTTGCAAACAGAGATAGCTGCAAATAATTTCCATATGCATGCGAGACTGTGCATCTGGGGAATCAAACCTGGGTCCTTAGGCATTGCAGGCAAGTGCCTGAGCCACTGAGCAATCTCTCCAGCCCTATTTTACATTTTATTAGCACTTATTCATTGTAAAAATAATAATGGGTTTCATTATGACACTTTCTCTTTTTTTTGTTTTGTTTTTTTGCTCTTTTCAAGGCAGGGTCTCACTTTTGCCCAGGCTGACCTAGAACTTACTCTATTGCCCCAGGCTGGTCTCCAACTCATAGTAAGCCTCCTATCTCAACCTCCCAAGTGCTGGGATTAAAGTGTAAAACACCATGCCCAACTATTCATTAGGACATTGTCATGTATGTATGCCATGTGATCACACTTACTGACCCTTATTACGCTCTTGTGTTTCTTTCCCTCCTTTTGGTCCCCTTCCTCTTCTCAAGTGGTCCCCCTTCTACTTTACTGTCATGTGAATACACACACACACATATATAATATATATGTTTTATATATATATATATATATATATATATATATATATATATATATATATATATTACTTTCTGTTTGCTTGTTTTCAAGGTAGGGTCTCTCACTCACTCTAGCCCAGGCTGACCTGGAACCCACTCTGCAGCTCCAGGCTAGCCTCAAACTCAGCGATCTTATCTCTGCCTCCCGAGTGCTGAACGAAGCCCCATTATGTATATGCCACATTTTCTTTATCCATATTTCTTTATCCATTCGTATATTCAGCATCTCATTTTATGATAGTGACAATATTCTGAAGTGATTTCTATGTGTCAGGTCCTAAGTGCTTGACATAAGATTACTGGACCCTAAACAACTATTTTATGAAGTAGGAACTATCATTATGGACAGGCACAGAGAAGTTCAGACCCTTACTCAATATCACACAGCAAGCATGGTCAGGCTGAAAGACCCAGGAATCCTGGCTCCAAAACCCATGCTTTAAGACATTCTGAAAGAATTTGTTTTTAAACAATAAAAATCCAAGCATCTCTCTATTGGATAGCAAAAATTTTCTGTTGTCTGGGAAACTCGCTTATCCAGCATGTGGCAAACTCATTTGTCCTCCAAAGATCCTGAAAGAATAAGTTGAACTGAGCTTAGAATCCGGGTCTACTAATGCTGCAGCTCCTGGTCTCTCCCCTCTGCCACATGACTGTCAGGAAAGCCTGGGGAGAGACAGACTGACTCAGAAAGCCATCAGAAAAGACTCCACATCAGGCTCTGGGCAACAGAAGGGAAACACTCTTGCACTTTCCTCCATGATAGTATCATCTTCCTGGTGGCCAGGCAGATCTGCTGAGATCACAATGAAACCAAGTCAGTGGTAACTGCCCCCCAAAACCAACCCTAGTCCCACTCTAATTCCTTCCCTACACTTGCCTGCCTTATCTAATCTTAAAATTATTTATTTGCAAGCAGAGAGAGAGACAGAGAGAGACAGAGAGACAGAGAGAGAGCAAGCCAGGGCGTCTATCGCTATAAAT
>PVHP010017017.1:0-35035 GCA_004024765.1 Zapus hudsonius
GTGTGATTCTATTTTGTACAGCTACATCTCTCCAGAAACCTATACAGGTCCCTGTGTCCCAGTTATTCTGCTACGCAGCCTAACTTTATACTGAAGAAGAGCTGGCCACCCTTCTCCCTCAGCAAGGCGACCGCTCCTGAAGAGTTGTTCATTTATGTGCCCATCATTGTAGGGATAAGCATAGAAGCCTGCATAGCTGTCACTGGGCTGGCTGTGGGGGAGTTAGGCCATAGCCTACTCTCCTATAAAAAGCTCTCTACATAGCTAAGTGTGGTGGTCCAAGGCTCCATAGAAGCCTTATTATTACTACAAGAACAGCTCACTTCTGTAGCATCTATTGTCCTGCAGAATCTATGGGCCTTGGATCTGTTAACAGCTGACAAGGGCAGAACTTGTTTCTTTTCTAAATGAGGAGTATCATTTTTATGTAAAACCATCAGGTTAAAGTTGAACTTGAAATTAAAAAAGCTCAAAGACCTGGCTAACCAGCTTCAGGTAAATGCATCACCCACTTTAAGCCTTGGAGTGTCCTGGCGTCTGTATGTATGTATGATCTTGACTCTTACCAATATTGGAACCTTTAACAGGGATAAATTTAATACTCCTTATGGCCCTTTGTTTCCTAAAATAAGTCTAAAATCAAGTGCACCTCCTTACTCACACACACAAAAAAATTAATCAAATATTAATGACTTCTTTTTATCAGCCCATCACCACAACTGAGCCTTACTCCATTCCCCAAAGCTGAAATAGTTGTCTCATCCCAGCTTCCCCTGGACATCATGGCCCCAGTGTGAGCAGGGAATAGTCACTGAGAGACTTCACCTGTTTCCATAACAAAAGGCTGGGATGTTAGGTCAAAACCCAGGCTCCAAAATGTAGTCCACCTATAGCACCTCAGTTTCCCTTGAAAAGAATTCCAGAACCAATCTGACAAGTTTGAGAGAAGTGTCAACATTGACACCAAATCCCAACAGAAGTTACAGATAAAGCCTGCCTTGTAAACCCCTCCTGAGTGTCTCTGGCTGGAGAGACCTTCCTTCCCAAATGCGGAGAGCTATGTGACCACCTGGGCCACCTGGGCCCTCCACCCAACCTGGGAACCTATGTGACAAATTCCTAGACTTCAGTTTCATTTCCTCTTTATAATCCCAGATGTGACTTTTCCAGGCGCTTTTTCTCTGCTCAGGGGAGATGGCCCACAGCTTGGTGTTCTTTCTCTGATTAAAGCCTTTTGTTTAAGAGTGGTTTCATAGTGGTCTTGGTGACTTTTAAACCTTACAAGAAGTATCTATACAGTATTCTCAACTATTTGAAACATAGAGTTGAAACTATACATATAGAAATTATTAGAATATTTAATGACAGGAAAGTATTGTTGTGATGGGTCAGGTGTCTGCAGAGACACCCCCCCCCCTTAAGTGGGAGGTCTAGCTAGAGTTACAACCTAGGGGCTAAGACTGATTGGTCAGATATGAACCAATCAGCTGTCTCTCTGACTCACCTGAAAGAACTTTCCCAAGGACCTTTTTTCTTAGCCCTCTCTTCCCCACATGGCAGGCTAACAGAAGGACCTCTGACTCTCCTGGCCTTAGGAAGGTAAGGCCTACCCCACCTCAGCTAATGGCTGGGTTGGGGGAAGTCTCCAGACTTTTTCCCTCATGAACCTCTCCTTCTCATGACGGGAGCTTCCTGTTATCTTTTATTCTTCTGCTTATTTAGCTGAACAATATAAATTCTGTTAAACTCTCTCCATTTCTCCCCACACTGGTGGGTGGAGAACTCTGTAACTCCCCATGTTCCCTTAAATAATAAAGTCTCCCACTATTCCTTAATATCTTGTTGTCTATGATGTTAATTCTTTAACTTTGTAGACAAGAACTCGGGTACTCCTTAAACTTTGGTTTAAACTTAAACATAAACAGATGTGTCTATATTAATATCTGACAAAATAGACTTTAAACCAAAAGTAATCAAAAAGGACAAAGAAGTCCATTTCTTACTCAACAAGAACAAGAGGAACACATCACAATCATAAGTCTATATGCACCAAACACTGGTGCACCACAGATTATAAAGAACCCATTAGACAACAAACCAGAAATATATCCATCAAATTTGGGAATGGGAATACTCCACAATTATCAATAGATTGATTATTCAAGCAAAAGATCAACAGAGAAATAATAGATCTAAACAACACCATAGATCAAGGAGACCTAACAGGCATCTACAAAACACTCCACTACAATTCTATGGAATACATATTCTTCTCAGCAGCCCATATAGAACCTTCTCTAAATTAGATCATATATTAGGCCAAAGGCATGTCTCCATAAATCCAGGAAAATCTAAATAACTTCCTGCATCATATGTGTCTACAACACATTAAAATTAGAAAGTAACAACAAAAGAAACAGGAAAATTACACCAGAACTTGGAGACTAAAAACTGTGCTACTTAATAATGAGTGGGTCATAGAAGAAATAAGAAAGGAAATTGGAAAATTTCTAGAACTGAATGATAATGAAAACACAACATACTAAAATCTATGACACTGCTCAGGCAATACTAAGGGGAAAATTCATAGCACTAAATGCCTTTCCAACAAAGGCAGAGTGATCTCAAATTAACTATTTAGCCATCTACCTAAAGGCTTTGGAGAAACAAGAACAATCCAAACCTAAGAGTTCCAGATGGAAGGAAATGATTAAGATCAGAGCAGAAATTAATGGATTGAAAACTAAGAAAACATTTTTTTTTAATTTGATGAAACAAAAACCTGGCTTTTTGAAAAAATGATTAAGATTGATAAAGCCTTGACCAATTTGATTATACAAAAAGAGATAAGTCTCTAATTAAAAAAAAAAGTAGAAATGAAAAGGGAGAGATCACAGCAGACATCAATGAAAGTAGAACAATCATCAGGACACATTTCCAAAACCTCTACTTCACAAAATTAGAGAAAATGGAAGAAAGAGATGATTTTCTAGACACCTACCACCTGCCAAAACTAAATCAGAAACACATTACGCTCCTGAATAACCTATTATATCCATTGAAGTTAAAAAATCCAGGTCCTGATGGATTTAAACAAACTTTTATCATAGAACTGAACCCACTGTTTCTCAAACTTTTCACTCAATTGGAGAACAGAGAAGTCTCCCCAATTCCTTTTGTGAAGTTTATACCATAAGCCCAAAACCAAACAGAGATACAATTAGGAAGGAAAACTACAGATCTATATCCCTGATGCCTTTAGATGCTAAAATTCTGAACAAAATTCTTACAAACTGAATTTCCAAACACATCAAAAACATTATTCACCTCAATCATGTTGGCTTCATCCCGGGAATGTAGGCATGGTCTAACAGATGGAAATCAATTAACATAATCTATCACATAAACAAACTTAAACACAAAAACCACATGATCATTTCAATCAATGCAGAACCTTTGGCAAAATTCAACAACATTTCATCATAAAACTCTGGTGAGAAAGGGCAGGAAAGGCTTATACCTCAACATACTAAATAGTTAAAAAAAACATCCAAAGCCCAAATCATGCTCAATGGGATAAGAATCAAAGAGTTCCCCTTGAGAACAGGAATAAGCCAAGGTATCCAATCTCACCACTGCTTTTCAAAATAGCGCTTCAAGTTCTAGCCTAGGGAGTAAGATAACAGAAAATCACATTAGGGATAAAAATTGGAAAGGAAGAAGTGAAACTATCTCTCTTTGCAGATGACATGATCCTACACATATTGGACTGAAATAATTTACCAGAAAACTCCTAAAGATGATAAATGCCCTCAGCAAAGTGGTAGAGTCAATAATTAACACACAAAAGTCAGTACCCTTCTTTTATGCAAATGACAAGCATATTGAAAAATCAGAGAGATTTTTTCCATTTTCAATAGCCAAAAAAAAACAAAATACCTTAGAATAAGACTAAGCAAAGATATGAAAGACATATATGATGAAAACATAAAAATACTCAAGAAGGAAATTGAGGAAGATATGGTAAGATGGAAATATCTTCCATGCTTCTGAATAGATAGAATTAATATCATGAAAATGACAATTCTACCAAGATCAATATACAGATTCTATGCAATTCCAATAAAAATCCCAGAATTATTCTTTGCTTTAATAAAAAATATATTCTCCAATACTTATTTGGAATGGCTGAAGTCCATGGATATCCAAAAATATGCTCACCAAAAGAAACACCTTGGTGTTGTATGAGCTGCCTGTGGAACCAGACCTATGATATCCTGAGAGAGCAAAAGGCATCTTCAAGCTACACCTACCGATGGACTGAGAGTACAGAACACACTGATATATGGCACAGAAAAGCAAGTCAAGAAGTGCCCATCTGTGCAATAATGGCGCCCAACCTAGGTGGGTAATCAACAGCTGGCTAATTGGCTTTGACATCTGCTCAATGACAGGGAACCCTTGACTGGTAAGGGGACCCAGGACAAACTTGAAGGGGGACCAAGAACCCCATCTATGTTGGGAAGTCATTACTAACCATTGGTCCTCAGAAAGGCTACACCAGCCAAACGCTCACCAACCTAGCAATATTTGTCTCAATTGACCAATAATTATTTCACTGTCCACTGGAAACTGCTTGTATTTTTCAGAAAGCAAGGAGAACCAGAGACAACTGAACTCCACCAAAGGGACATGACTTGATGGGGGGACATCCAAGCAGGAGATGCTTCACCTCAAACTCACCAATTAGAGCCCTAACACAACCTCTAAGGAAGTAAGATGATGAACAAAAGAGCTATTCCCACAGCAAGGAAGATAACCTGGGGAAGGACAATGGAGAGAGGTACCAAGGGTGCCAAAAATTGTCCAAAATACATAGTTACAGACCCTTAAAAACCTAATAACTATGAAAAATTTAAACTCACACAGTATGACTCAGGGATATTTCCAGAAGAGGGGGCGGAAAGAATGTAAGAGTCATGGGGGAGAATAATTAATGCATATGAGGGAATGTCATCATGGATTCAATGGCTTTATCTAAGAACCTATGATATATATATTGTTGTGTTTATATATATATATATATTGTTGTGTTAATATATATAATTCTAAGCCAATAAAAACTATAAAAAGAGAGAAACACCTTGGGAGATATCATCAGACCCAATCTAAAGTTATACTATAAGACCATAGTACCAAAAACTGCATGGTACTGGTATAAAAACAGACAGATAGACCAATGGAATTGAAGACCCTCCCTTTAGTTCAAGTAACTACAGCTATTGGACCTTTGTCAAAGATGCCAATAACAGATGTTGGAAAAAAGACAGCATCTTCAAGAAATGGTGTTGGACATATTGGATAAACACACATGAAAAAAATGAAACTAGACTCACTCCCATCACCATGTATAAAAGTCTCCAAATGGATTAAAGACTTCAATATAAGACAAGAAACCCTTAAAAACCTTCAAGAAAAACTCGGGGATGTCTCCATGATATAGAAATGGGGAAAAACTTCCTGAAAATTTCACCAGTAATCCAGGCTTTCAACAATCACTTTGCCAATGGGATCTCATCAATCTAAAAAGCTTTTGTGCAAATATACCATTTACGAAGCCAACAAACCCCCATCAGATTGTGAGAAAATCTTCACCAGCCTCACCATGGATAGAGACCTAATATCTAGAGTTTTTATAAAGAACTCAATAAATTAAGTAATGAAAAATCAAACAACTCACTCAAAAAAAATGGGTCTCTAAGCAGAATAGGGAATTCACAGAAGAGGAAATACAAATGACTAATACATAAGAAAATGTTCAACATCTTAAATAATCAGAGGAATGCAAATCAAAGCAACTATGAGATAACTACTTATTCCATCTGTAGTGGCAAATATTTTTAAAAAATCTAACAACATAATGCTGAGGATTGAGGCAAAGGGAATCCATTCACTGCTGGTGGAATGTAAACTTACACAACCAGTATGAAAATCATTGCAGAGGTTCCTAAAAATATGAAAATAGAGCTACCAACCAATCCAGCTTTTCCTCTACTGGACGTTCCCTAAAGATTCCTCTCTCCAATGCAGAGGCATTTGCTCAACTATGTTTATAGTTGCTCAATTAACAATAGCTTAGAACTGGAATCAACCCAGAAGTCCATCACTGGACTAATGGAAATCAAAGTTGTGGTGCAATATACTGTGTAATTTTGTGCAGACCATTGGAAAAATGACATAGTGAAATTTGCAGGAAAATAGATGGAACTGGAATAGGTCATATTCAGTGAGCTCACACAAGAACAGAGAGACATGCTGCATATTTTCCCTCATCTGTGGTTTCTAAACAGAATCACACTGAATTGCAAGCAAACCTGACAAGCAACTTGAGAGACAGATAATAGGGATGGACGGCTTGGGGGATGGGAGGGTGAGGTGAGGTATACATAAAATTAAATCCAAAATGAATTGGTACCATAGAACCCTTACTCTTGGACAGGAAGCTAAGATAAAACCCTCTAAAAGAATATGAGAATACTGTCTGGTAAGAAGGGCCTTGAAGAGGTTAGAATGATGGCTAAACCTAAAACATTTAGCTCTGGCTTATAACTTCCAGTACCAGAATTTGATTACTACCACATTATGTTGTTGATCAGAGAGACCTACAAGGTCTTCAAAACAAAACAGGCTTCTGTCAAAGCACTTGACTACCTAATAGAGGTAAAATATAAGACCCTGTTGCTGAAGACACCATAGACCACTGACTCACAACATCGAGAGACTTGAATGAAGTCTGGAAGGAATCCATTTTCCAGTTGTTTAGCTCTTGTAGAGCTGCCAGGGGAAATAGGCCACCAAAGTTGTGAGAAAGCAAGGATCACTGCTATACTACTGCAACCATCATGACAAATATGAACACCTGTGCAATTCAGGGATATCCATTCAAACTACCACAATAGCTAATAGACATTGCTCTAATTTCATATCACTTATGCAGTTGATATTTCTCTACATTGCCAGGTGAAAAGAATGCAATTATGCATGTCAAGCACAATTTATCACAATCATTTATTGGTTGTGGAACTTGAAATGATGATCCCAATTTTGTCTTTGTTCAAGATGGTTACTTCAGATCACAAGTTTACTCCTTTTTTTTGGGGGGGGGGCTGATTTAGAACTTTACAATCAAGAGCTGACCTAAGATCTTTTCCATGTTGAGAAAGAGGATTAATCCTCTTTATAGAGCTTCAAATAGACATGCAGATTTTGCAATGAGCTGCATGGTAAAAATATCAGTAAGTGGATGGTTAAAAAAATGAGTCATGCAACAGTAGTTCACCTCCATAACCAAATAAATTCAACATAAATAAATTTTCACCCAGAAATTTTCTGAGAATTGCCGCTCTCAGGGTTGTTACATATCTGCTTGCAAACCGATTCTTCAACAATTAAACATTTGAGAGCCAGGCGTGGTGGCGCACACCTTTAATCCCAGTGGATCCTCCGAGTGAGAGGCAGAGGTAGGAGGATCGCTGTGAGTTCAAGGCCACCCTGCGACTACATAGTGAATTCCAGGTCAGCCTGGACTAGAGCGAGACCCTACCTCGAAAAACCGAGAAAAAAAAAAAAAAAACATTTGAAAACTAACAGCACAGACAGTGCTCAGCCCCTGAACTCTATGAAGGCAAATGAGGAAATCTTCTCTCTCTCTCTCTCTCTCTCTCTCTCTCTCTCTCTCTCTCTCTCTCTCTCTCTCTCTCTCTCTCTCTCTCTCTCTTTGCTGAGTAGTTATTTCCTGCTTGTCTCCTAAATGAGCAAAACGCTGTAATTTATAGATTTCTAACGTGTAGTAAAAGCTTTTTAATGAGTTAAGTTGCCTCCAACTGGTAGGCTGTGGATTCTCAAGGGCTGACAGGGAGGTGGCTCCTGCCTTTTCAGTTCCTTGCTGCTGTTGTATTTTGAGCAAATAATTGGATAACACTTTTCCTTCCTCAAGAAAGGCCTCAGGATTTTGCAGTGACATTCCCAGTGTCAGCAGTGGCTTCATCAACAGTTACGTAAAATGTGAAGATGCCAACAGGAAGTCCTGTTTCACACTTCAGCAAACTAATGTTAGTGGATGTGGGGGGGTGGGGGGTGGAAACACAGGCGGTGTATTCTAGCAACATTTGTAAGAGAATGTTGAAAAAGAGGTATTGCCTCAATATCATTCAGCAGGCAGTAGGCAACCTAGCTGTACTAAAATAAAATAAAATGAACAGGTTTGAAGAAGGTTTGTTTTTCACTTCGATTTCAGGCTCACATTATTTCTAAACCTAAAGTTAAATATATGAAGTAGACAATAAAAGTCATGTCACAAGTGGACAATGAGCACATGTCAACACCAGTCTTCCTGTTAGATATTTAAAGAACATATCCAGATACACCCGGCATCAATAAATCTACCACTCTGCTAAGGCTCCTTAAACAACCATTTCATGAAAAAAAAGCCAACGGAAAAGCCTGGATGACTGTAGAAATGGAATGCAATATTTAAAATGTTTGGCGACTGTCGAATAAACAGGGGAAGGAACATTTGTTTTATTAAAATAATAACTACTATAACAATCCTGTATGAACCTTGATGCAAAAAGTTGCAACCATGATGTCTAATGCAGGAAAATCAAATGAAATGCAAATGAGCTAATGAAGTTATTTTGCAAGTGTATACATTTGGCATGTATCTATTGCAGAAAATCTTTTCCTAACGTGTTAGACGGAAGATGAATTTTGGTTACTCTATTGATACCTCGGGAGTGTTCTTCATGAAATATTTTATACTGTAGTTTATCAATTTAGCTCCTATTTTTAAATACAAATTTACTGAACAGCAGGCTCCTGCCTTTGAATAATTTCAGGATTTAATTGTATGTAAGTGATATTGTTTGGTGGGCTGATCTAGCTCACTCTGGCTCTTTCCCTTCTGTCTTGCTCTGCTGTGCTTTCTCCACCATGATGATGGTTTCCCCTGAAACTGTAATACTGAGATGATCCTTTCTTCCCATAACTGCTTCTGGTCAGGTGCTTTGGTTCCCAAACCAGCAGAAAACTGGTACCCAGAAGAAGAACTGTTGCTGCAATAAGCTTTACAGTACTGTTTTAGAATTTTGGGACTGGTTTGTGCAAGAAATATAGAAGGGAATGGAACTTTTACTTTGAGAAGCTTTGCAATGGTTTAAGGAGAAATTGATGGACCGTTCTGATTCCACAGTGGTCTTATATCCTTTCACTTGCATTACTATAACACATTATAAATATGGGAACAAGGTCTGGAGAGATGGCTCAACAGTTAAGGCACTTGTCTCTAGTGCCTAAGGACCCCAGTTCAATTCCCCAGTATCCACATAAGCCAGACCTACAAGGTGATGGCTCTCTCTCTCTCTCTCTCTCTCTCTCTCTCTCTCTCTCTCTCTCTCTCTCTCTCTCTCATCTCTCTATGCTCGAAAATGAATAAATTAAATAAATAAATAAGGGAACAAATATGGAGGTGATTGATATTAATAGGGGAGGGGATGTTTTTCACTATTGTATCTACAAAGCATAATACAGAATAGGTGTTAAATACACATTCATCAAAATACAGAATTGTATCACTGTAACTCTGTGTATATTTTGAAGACATGTACTAGGCTTCTAAATGTTAAAATAATTCATTTCAGACATTATTACTGGGCAAATATAACTATCATGTTTGTTGTGATTCAAGAGGCCTACAAAATAACATGATTATCTCTTTTAATTAAAAGGCAATGATGTGTGTATTTAATTATTTTGGCTAATCAAAAAAATTCTTAAAATTGTGAATGTGTTTATCAGTTCAATGCACTTACTATTTCAAACTTTCATTATTTAGCAAAGTCACTGACTTCCCAGTGTAGTTGGGATGCTTATTTTATTTATCTATAATTGTTTTACAGTGCAATTAGGTGCTCTCTATCGGTGGTTAAGAACCTTACATATGAATTTGTATTAGATTAAATATATTTTGATATAGCATCTCATTATCATAGCCATCACAAATGGACAATTATAGCTCTTAAGGCTACTGATTGTGTGGTAATGTATCTTAAACACTCTGCTAAGTACGTTTACATTTTAGCTCACTTAGTTACTTTTTAACACAGAACAACGTATTTAAGGCTTTATTTCCTTTCAATCAATATACAGGCAGATTCTGAAAAGAAGGTTGAGGGAAAGGATCTGGTCTGAAGGTGTTCCTATCTATATATCACAGGTAGAGCTTAATGTGCAATCACATGAAATTAACTCACAATCATTCCCTCAGGAGAACGCTTCAACTCTGTGCGTGTCTGCCAGGCACAGGATATCAGACTGTGTACTGTAGCAAAAGGTTTTAAACAATAGTAAGATGATTGTAACCCTTTAACATTTTGATCAGGCTTTGACAAACATTGCCATTTCACAGCTGATCCCTACTGGGTAGTTCCTTAAACACAAGCTCAGTAGCCAGTCACGATGGGCCAAGGAAGGTCTTAAGACTTTGCTTTCTCACCAGTGGACAGTGGAACCTCTTCCCATGCTCCTCCTTTTACTAGAGAAAGCAAAAAATAAGTTTTCACCTCTTGGCAATATATATCTATATCTATATCTATATCTATATCTATATCTATATCTATATCTATATCTATATCTATATCTATATCTATATCTATATCTATATCTATATCTATATGTGTGTGTATGTATGTATGTATATATATATCAGATATATCATAAGTCACATTTTAATTTAATCCACCCTGTTGATTTTCTTTCCCATTATAATTAGATGGGTGCCAGGGAATTGAACCCAGGCCCTGAGGCTTCGCAAGCAAGCACTCATTTTTAATGGCAAAGGCGCCTCCCTAGCCCTCAAGAATATAATTTTTCAAAGAATCAATGTAATATCCATATACAAATCTTGAAAAAATTCACATCAAAATACTAACATGAACAAAAACACAATTGGGTATTTTATTAACATTTGGATATTATTTATTTAGTGGCTCTTAGACGATACTAAATTTACTTTTAGTATAAACATTTATTGGTTATATTTTTTGCCCATAATGGTAGGTTTCATAAGACCATTTCAGTGTGATTCCATCATGTCCTATGCCCAAATTCCACCCACAACTTCCCCTCCTTTCTACCCCTTCCTGTTCTTCTGAATTCTTCCCTACAGTCTTCTTTGGACATGAAATTGAAGTCAGACTGAGTGTCTCACATATGTGTATGCAAATATATATATATATATATATATATATGATTATATGTAACTATATAAAATCCAGGATCTACAAGTGAGAGAAAATGTGATATTTATCTTTAGGACTATGACATGACATGTTTGGTTTAATACAATGATCTTCAGATGCCTCCATTTCCTGAAATTAACAATTTAAATATTTTAATGGATTGACAGATGCCCTCTTAGGTATGTCTTTCACATTTTTTTGTTTGTAGATGAACACCAAGGCTGATTCTAGAAATTGCCTATTGTGAATAATGTTGCACTAAGATAGATGTGTAAATATCTTTGAGATGTTGGATTTAGAGTTGTGTAGGTATACATCCATGAGTGGTAATGCTGGTTCATTTAGTAGTCCTACAAATAGATTTTTGATGAACTTTTACACAGATTTTCATAGTTGATGGACTAATTTACCTTCTCTCCAGAATTATGTTATGGTTCTTTATCCATAAAACTTCTCCAACATTTGAACTGGTCTCCTTCATAGTAACCATTCTGACTTAATAAAATAGAATTTCAATGTTGTTCTGGATATTAATTCTCTGTTAGATTTCCCCATTTATTTATTTTTCCTGTGTGTGTGTTTATAGAGTATGTGCATGCATTGAGTGTAATGTACATGATATACACATGTGTGTATAACAGGGAGAAATGTTGGATATCTTTCTATTGTATTTTGGGGCCCTTGTGAAATTTCTGCATCATGAATAACTAAAGAACTTAATAAAGGCAGAAAAATATTTTGAGAATTACCGGGAAGTGTTCAAAGCAGCATGCTTTAAAATATTCTCTTTTTTGCCTAAAACTTCAGAAAAGATAAACATAAAGTTGGTTATCAAGAGAATAAAATGTTTTTAGCATATAATAATTAATTAAGAAACACTTAAATAAAAGCAGGGTAAAATATTCAAGAATAACCAAATAATTATTTTCTGTCCATTTTGTTAGAATAAAAACAATAGAAAATTGAAATTAAAAATAAAGTAGTAAAATTCATCACAGTGGATATTAATTGTCCTTTCAAAATTTATAGGGCCATTTTCTGGGACATTTTATTTATTAATTTTCTTATCCACATACAGTAAGCAATATGTATTTATATTCCATTGAAATGACTATTAGTAAGTATGATTAAGGCTAATCTAAATTTTACTTATGAACTTTAAATTCCTAGCCTCCTAGATTGCCTAAACATTAGTGAATTATGTGTTATTATCTCACTTACAATAACAAAGAAAATATTTTAAGTGGTTCAGAGCAGACAGTATTTCCCAATGAAAAAGGGACCAAGGAGTTGCCTGGGTTTGATCTGCCTTCATGCCTACCATCAGTCACAAATGCCTCTGTCATGGGACTGTTTGCTCATCTTGTTTTGCTGGGCACTTCTTCAAACACCTTATTCAATGAATTAATCAGAAGCAAGATGACAACTGGCTTCCGGAAAACAATCAAACTAAAACAATATTGAAAGATGGCTGGGCACAAAAAAAAGTGTTTGCCTTAAAAATTATGAAATGGTGGAGAGTCAAGGTAGACATTAAAAATTAAATCAACAATAAAAATGATTATCAAAGCTATTACCCACCTAAAATGCTTTTGCATTAACAAGAAACAAATTAGACAGGGAGACTTTTTTTTCAAAATATTTCATTTATTGCAATAATGATAACAGAGTTTTGAATTTGGAAAAGGAGTTGCATGGAAAACTTTTTTGGATCATTTCCCCTTTTTTAATTTTTTAAAAACATAATTATTGTCTATAACTACATACATTGTTTGAGCAAGTCTTGTGATGGTACCCCCTTTCTCTCCTCCCTGTCCCCTTTTCAAAGTAGGATTCATTTACAGTTTTCCTTAGACAATTCTACAACTCTAACTAAGATTTATTTCCAGTGTTCAACAAACAAGTCCCTTCTTTGCTGTCTCAGTTTTCCATGTCTGTACTTCAACTAGCAAAACTCAAAATAAAAATGAAATAAAATTAAAAATAAAAGAAGCATGGCTTGGTCATAAGAATGAATTCCAGTCTCAGTTCAGTTCCGTTTCCTGTAATCTTATGGTGGCTGCATAGTAGCTTACTGGACAGTACACTTTTCCTGCCCTGAAGTTCCATTGTTTTGACTATGACCAGACTTAATCAGATTTTTAATATTTATCTAGATAGTTACTCTCTCCCTTTGTTTCTCCCTATTTCCCTCCCTTTTCTTTTTCTAACTATTTTTATTTGCAAGCAGAGAGAGAGAGAGAGAGAGAGAGAGAGAGAAATGGGCAAGCCAGGACTTCTAGCCACTGCAAAGGACCATGTGCCACTCTGCATCTTGCTTTACTTGGTTACTGAGGAGTCAAGCTAGGTGCAACTGCCTTAACCAATGAGGTGTCTCTGAAGACCTCTTCCTTCCTTCCTTCCTTCCTTCCTTCCTTCCTTCCTTCCTTCCTTCCTTCCTTCCTTCCTTCCTTCCTTTCTTCCTTCCTTCCTTCTCTTTTTTTCTTTATTACTGCTGAGCCATCTCTCTATTCCTCTTTCTCGTTTCTTTCTTTCATCTTCTTTCTCTTTTCTACTTTTTAAAATATCTTTACTATAAGTTTATACATTGTATGAGCAAATCTTGTGAATGTGTCCCCATTTCCATCCTCTCTGTCCCCTACCCCCTGGGGTCCTTCCTCAGTGGGCATTCTGGATCTGCCCATAGGATAGGGGGGTATGAACTGCACCAGAGTTAAGCCAGTTTTTCATTGTTGTTTTTTTTTTTCTTTCCCCCATGTATTGTTGCTGAGGGGGCAATGTCTCTGGATATTCCCCCCACCATGGCTCTGACACTTCCTTCCTTTCTTTCTTTCTTTCTTTCTTTCTTTCTTTCTTTCTTTCTTTCTTTCTTTCTTTCTTTCATTTCTTTCCTGTTTTCCTTTCTTTTTCTTTTTCTGTCTTTCTCTTTCTTTCTTTCTTTCTTTCTTTCTTTCTTTCTTTCTTTCTTTCTTTCTTTCTTTCTTTCTTTCTTTCTTTCTTTCTTTCTTTCTTCCTTTCTCTCTTTCTTTCTTTTTTTCTTTCAGATAGTACCTCATGTAGCCCAGACTAGCTTCAAATTACCTGTGTAGCTGAGATTGGCCTTGAACTTCAGATCCTCCTGCCTTTAGTTCTCTTGTCCTGGGTTTACAGGCATGCACCATCACACCCAATTTCTTCAAACTCGCAGTTTCTTGCTTGCTACCCAGGCACTCCACCCACTAAGGCAGCTCAACCTCAGCACCTAGTGGTTTTCTCAGAGAGAATCCATCATTGTTCAGACTTGGTAGATTATCTAAAGATTACTGAGGTCTGGGGAGATGGCTAAGTGGTTTAAGGCACATGTTTGCAAAGCCTGATGGTCTAGGATTGATTGTCCAGTATCCTTGGGATTTCTTATTTCTTTTGCAGTGGCAACAAACCCTGAGCCCTGGTGAAACCATGCATTTTTGTCCCGCACTCTTCCTCTCCTCTTCTCTCCTACCTTCCCCTCCCCCTCTGCCTTCCATTCCCCTTCCCCTTCTCTCTCATTGTCTTTCTGCAAATAAAAGATAAAACATGTTTTAAAAACTAAAGATGTCTGAATTTGAAAACCAAGCCATGTCCATTGTTTATTATTGATAAAATTTTACCTCAGTTATTCAAAAGAGCAACTTACTTTTTCTAAAATGCAATGAACGGATAGAACTGTATCAAGGTGATCTAGCACAATTGATCAGTGAAACAGTTTCTCTGTGACTTTTTGTTGTCTGCAGACCATAGAAGTTTGAATGTGGATGTACCTATTGCCTAGCAGGTGTGGCAGGCACTGTCCTGAACTAGCAAAACAATTTCCTCCTCCAATCAAACAAATGGGCTAATGAGCATAAAGTTGTCACAGAAACATACATAACCAACAGATACTATATATAAATTGTTCAAAATCCCTAGTTATCAGGGAAATGCATATTTTTGTCCCTTTCTTTACCTTTCTCAACACATCTTTATCACCTCTCCAAGTCTCCTATTTAGTTTCATTTGCTACATTTTTTGATTAACAATTATGTTGGTGATTTTTGAAGTTTTATTTGTCTATCTAGATATCAAAAAAGGAACAATATCATTCACAACTGCCCCCCAAGATTCAAAATCTCTAGAAATAACATTCATCAAGGATATGAAAGATCTCTACAAAGATAACTTTAAGACTCTGAAAACATAAAAGACAATATTAGATGTTTGAAAGACCTCCCATGCTGCTTAAGCGATGGAAACATTATTATTGTGAAAAAGGCTATTATTATCCATAATAATCTGCAGATTCAATGACATTTCCATGAAGTTCCCAATGGCATTCTGCAAAGAATTAAAGCACACAATTCAACAATTCATATGGAATCACAAAAGACTACACATAGCCAAAGCAAAATCACATGAAAAGAATAGAATCACAAGTCTTCAGCTCAAAATATAATATGGAGCCATAATGACAAGAAAGCATGGTATAAACACAAAAATAAGCTTATAGACTATTGTGGTTGGCATTCTAGTTGCTGCACAGAAAGAACCCAAACAAAAGTGGCTTGTGGAAGAATGGGTTTATTAGGCTTACAGACTCGAGGGGAGACTCCATCCTGTCAGGGAAAATGATGGCATGAGCAGAGGGCTGGACATCACCTCTTCCACAGCACTGCAAACAGCAGCAGGAAGGTGTGCCAAACACTGGCAAGGGGAAGCTGCCTTATAACCCCATAAGCCCACCCCCAACAACACAGCTCTAGCAAGGTTGAAATTTCCGAACTGCCATCAGCTAAGGATCAATCATTGAGAACACATTCATTTGTTTGTGGGGGATACCGGGATCAAGCCATGACAGTCTGCCCCTGGCCCCCACAAACTAATAATCATACATGATGTAAATACAATGTGTTCAACTCAACTCTTAAGTCACCACAGCTTTCAACTGAGCCAAAAAAAAAAAAGAAAAGAAAAGAAAAAACCCTGTAATGGCACAGAACATTCACACTACAAAACATGAGGCACAACAAAAACACATTGAACCAATACAAGATTTACAACAAGCAGGGCACCATCAATCTGTAACTCCAAGTTCAATGATTCTAACCAATAAGTCTCTTGGAGATTCAAATCCACCCATCCAGCTCTGCTACTCACAGTCCGGGAAAATGTCATCCGGTGCTGGCAGCTGCCTTGACACCAATCCATAGTCCTGGAATTCTTTGGGTCTCCATTGCAACCCACAGTTAATCGTCATGGCTTCATCCGGCTCCATGTAGGCAACCTAGCACAACTGCTTCACATGATGATGGCCATTTTTCAAAAACAAAACTGTATTACAAATCCAATGACCCTCTCTTCTTGCATTTATTCTACTCCAAAGAATCAGGTGGACTACCAACTTGTTAATCCAGGGGAGAGCAGAGCATTCAGGCCCCTTACTTCAAAAGACCTGCATTCTTCCTTTTGTTTCAGTGCAGACCAGCTGGCCCAGTCTCAACGGTTGTCATCTCTGAAACAATTGCAGGTGAATGGGCAGCAGTTTCGACCCAAAGATTTATCTTTCTGTGCCATCTCTACCTGCTTACACCAGTCCATCTTTATGTAAAGCAACCCTGCACAAGTTCTCAGGACACAGACAGGCAGGCAAAATGCAGCAAGCCTCTCACACAAACTGCTTCTGGCACAGTCCTGAAAAAGTTCTTTCTCACCCTCGTAAGCCAAACCTCACAGTCCATAGTTCTTACTTCTTTCAGGTCCTTTCATTCTGACCAGAATGATCCATCACACTGTACTTACAGCACTGCAAGGCAACTCTTAGAATGAGAATTCAAATCCCTCTATATTCCTACTGCAGATCACTTCCAAAAGGCCGAGCCACAAGATCAGGGTTCCAGCAGCAACAGATGACCCCACATCCTGGTACCAAAACTGTTGTGGTCAGCTTTCTAGTCGCTGCACAGAAAGAACCCAAACAATAGTGGCTTGTAGAGGAATGGGTTTATTTGGCTTATGGACTCGAGGGGAGACTCCATCCAGGCAGGGAAAACAATGTCATGAGCAGAGGGGTGGACATCAGATATGGGTAAGAATTTTCTGAACAGGTCTCCAACAACTCAGAAAAAAAAATTACAAGAATCAACAAATGGATATACAACAAATTTAAAAATTTTGGCACAGCAAAGAAAACCACCAGCAGACGAAACAGGCTGAAATAAAAAGCCTTTAAATAAGTGAAAATCTTTGCCAGCTATTTTTCAGAGATGGGAAGTTTTATTTTTGCACAATAAAACCACAAATATAACATATAAGAAAACATTTTTTACAAACAACTGTTTTAGAATTATTTCTGAAAATAATTGTATAACCCTTTAGAAGACATGAAGGTAAATATGATTTAAATTAACTCTAATGTTTTTTTTATTCAATGGTCATTAATTTCATATCATTTTTAAAATGTTTCCTTGCATTCTGTGTATTTCTGACTACATTCTAATAAATAATACGATAACTTATAGAAATAGGTAAATTACTTCTTTTCTCTGATAACAATTCATGTTTCCTAAATATCTAGCATGTAAAAAAAAATCTCAAAAATACTAAAACATGGGCTGGTGAAAACTCCCAGTGGGTAAAAGTTCTTGCTTGCAAATCCTACCAGCCTGGGTTCAATACTCCAGTACCACATAAAGTCAGAAACACAAAGTAGGTGTCCTTGGCATGCCTATTGACACATTCACTCTCTCTTTCCCTCTCTCTCTCCCTCTCTCTCACACACACACAAACACACACAAATTAAAAATACTTTAAAAATTCTAAAAATTTTGAAGACAACATATTCGTAAACGAGTTGCCCAAATTATTAGATTGCATAAACTGTCAAATTTTTTCATTGAAACAATGTACCATAGTCACTATTTAAAATAAATAGGAATTTCCAATTTCATTTTATTACTAAGAGGCATTGTTTAAAAAATAAAAGCTTAATATTTTATTAAAAAATAATAAATAGTTAAAGTGTAAACTGACACATTTCCTTCCTCTTACCAATTTTTTCTCATGATTTTCAAATGATGGCACAGTGCTTTTTTGATTAAAGTGAATCTGCCTAAATAGATCAAAGGTATGTCACGTGGTGATTATAGAAGTCATTCCACTGAGTTAAGGGATCAGTGTGATGTTCCCTGTTCTGGCATGCGGACTGTTGATTACAGCTGTTCATTCAGTGCTGAGCCCTCTCCCTGCAGGAATGGAGAGTGACCTTTGGACAGCTGCCTATTCAAGGACAGGAAGATGTGTGTGGCCCTGTCTCACATCCTTGATAGGAACTCTAATTGACTGCAGTGATATCTGCTGGTGACAGTGAAGAAAGCTGACAGCTGCAGGCACTGTTGTGCAGCCAAAAAGCCACTCTTGGAGGTCTTCAGTGAGTATATTAAATGCTTTGACCAGCTCAGCTGGTCCAGTTACTTTAGCTCACTTGGCATGAGCATTGGTCTGGGAATAGTAAATCAGCTCTTAAAAGTATCTTCCTGTCATCTGAATTGTAAATGTTCAGTGAGCTAATACTAATCCTCTTTTATAAATAGAACTGACCCCTCCTGCTCTGGTTCAATTGAGAAACACTCTCTCTCTCTCTCTCTCTCTCTCTCTCTCTCTCTCTCTCTCTCTCTCTCTCTCTCTCTCTCTCCCTTCTAACTTTTTCCCATTGTTTTAACCCAGTTTGCCTTTCTATACAGAGCAAGCAGAAATTTTAATTAGATTAGATTAGGTTTCATAACAGAGAGACCCACGAGTGAAAAAAATCTAATATTTAAAAAATAATAATCTTTTGATGTTCTTGGTTTTCTGATGCTGTTGGGAGCTAATCTTTCAATTTTCTGTAGAGCAGATTGCAAAGAGAAATATACACTTTAGAAGAGTCACAGACAGCCAGGTATGCTGGTTGTAATCCCAGCACTTGAGAGGCTGAGGCAGGAGGATTGCTGAGAGTTTGGGTATAGCCTAAACTACATAGTGAGTCCTAGGTCATTTTCAGCTATATTGTAAGACCTACAAAAGAAAAGGTAAGGCTAAACTGAATCTGTGTTTATACATTGTCTTCTTCTAATGATACAAAAGAAAAATCCCTTTCCAAATGCAATCATCTACACAAATCTAGACCTTACATCCTGCTCTCTCTCTCTCAAATTGAGTTTCTCAATTGCATATATATATATACATATATATATATACACACACACACACACACACACACACACACACACACAAATCATTGTCAGACAAAGCTTCAAGTTTTCTATCGAGTCCAGCATGCTGTAAAGACAAAGGTCTTTGACTTTCTCTTTATTTAAATAGTTGTGAGAATGGACAGGACTGTGCATTACCTAATTGTAAATATCCAGAACCTGAAATATAAGACACCATAAGTAGCAGATGATTAATAATTCATTGGTACATAAAGAAATAAAGAATAATTGTGGAAACCCATTCTTGCCATTTCTAAGCTTAATTGGAAAGTAAATTGACAAAATCAATTTTTTATGGATCAGTGTGACCTCAGGAAATAAGATAGTTTATCTATCTCTACAAGTGAATTTAATTGCTTGTCTTATCTAATTAGAAAACCTCTAAATAGCCCAAATATTACTAAATTTCCCTCATTCATAACATTTTAATATTATCAAAGTATTATTATAAATTACTTGATTTAAGCACTTTAGTAACATATCTTGGCTTAAGATAAGTAATATTTTCTCATTAAGACATTCCTCATAATTTTTTCCCAAAACCGTGAATCCAGTTTTCATATATAGATCATTTTATCTGGCTCAACTTAAAATTAATGCACTCATAATGCTTCCTCTTCATAGGGCCAGCAGAAGTCACTTCATAGATTGATGCTGGTTTATAAAATGATAAATCTAATCAATTTAAAACACATAATTACATATAAAAACACACTAAGGAAGTGACTGGCCTTTCCAGAGAGTCTTAGATTTTTATTCTCAAAACCAGTTTCAAAAACACTTCACTGTCTCTTTTAACATTTGATAATATTTTCCTCCAATCTGTTCCTTCATTCTGGGAGTCCAGCACATGGGAGAGGAATCACGTTGAACTCAGTTTAGTCTTCCTCAGTTAATGCACCATTGAAACAACCTCACCAGACAAACCCAAGTGTTGGTTTCACTGCTGATTTAGATGTTGGATAAATAGTCTTTACCTCTGAAACACCTTCCCTTACAGATATTAGAAAGTACAAATATGACTAGGGTAGTAATTTAAAGCAGTAGGTTGTTACAAGTTAGAAGGCGCTCTCTGGACTGCTCTTGGAAGCGTTTATTAATTGCCAGTTCTACATGCCAGGTTACCTGTGTGTGACAAAGAGTTAATACACCAAAAATGCTTACATATCATAAGATGTGTTTGTTTTAAACAGGGTTCCCTAGAGGAAACAGAATTGATAGAATGAATTATAATAAAAGGGAATTTATTGGGGTAGTTTACGACAGTCCAACAATAGCAGTTTGCAGGCCCTCAGGTGAAGGAACCAACAGCTGTTCAGTCCAGGTTGCTGGAGGCCTCAGCAGTCCCATCCAGCCCAGAAGGCCTGATGGCTCCCTGGGGAGCAGCTGCTCTTCAGTCCAAGATGTGAGGCTGAGGAAATTGGGTTCTGATGTCCAGGAAGGGTAGGAGAGCAGGATGCGAGTGCAAGTCATAAAAAGCACCAGCAACCTGGGGAGGAAGGAAGAGGGTTTCCTTCTCCTCAATCTTCCTTATATTAGTCTCCTTCTGGAAGGCCCACCCACTGGGAGAAAGGGCTCACTCTGGAGAATGGACCTCCTCCCTTCTCCAAAATCCCAAAAGGATTTTGTCAATCCTTCCTGCAGGCAAATTCAGAGACCCGCCCAAGATTACTGTGGATGATTACATAGATCAAGTTGACAAATAAACTTAACCATCACAAAATTGAACCACTGGTTTGAGACTCAGATCTGCTAAATTGCTTAATTACTTAAATTTAAATATCCACAATATTTTCTTATTACACTTGGCTTAAAAGTGCAATTAAAATACAGACAATAGGTAGAAAAAAATATCAATGGAATGATATGACTAGATAATCTGTGTACTTACTAGGTTTGTGGATAAAACTTGGATCCTGCCTAATTGTTCTTTACTTTGAAGTGTAAGGAGCAACAGATTACAATTGAAAGGATTTGAGAGAATTTAACTCCTCAGTTCCCACCACTTTTCATCTTCTAATATCATAAGAACATCTAATTTGTCTCAACATGTGAGCTATTTTTCTAGATGCAGCAAGTTAGGTGATTATTTCAGTCTTGGATTTCCTCATCTGAAAAACCCGGCTTGTGTCTAGCATTCTATCACCTTGTTTAATTGCTAGTTGTTCTCACCTGTAGGTACAGAAAATAGTTCTTATTAACAATTGCTTAATAAAATAACTCTATTAAATATATGACTGAATTTAAAATTTATTGTATGTGTTTCATTATGACAGAGTCTCACTATTTGCTCGAGGTAGCCTAAGATGGCCTCTAATTGATGGTCTCCATGCCTCAACCTCTCTAGTACCTGGGACTGTAGACATACATGCTCAACTATGCCAAGGTAACAATTTGTATCAATAATCATTGTTTATTCATAAAATCAATACTAGTCAATGTTTACTAACATAATACAATTCAATTTTGTTTTTTTTATAAGGAAAATTAGTATTAATACTAAGATTTATCTTCAGGCAACCTAAGCTTTATATGCAAGTTATTATTGACAACCTGGTAAAAACATGGCATGTTGTCCAATTTACGAAACCTAAATGCATTTGCTTCTTCCATGAATCTACGTTACATGCCACACTGAGGTACATAAACTGCTTATTGAAAGACACTTTGGAAATGGCAACAAAAAAGGGGTGTCAATCAATTTTTGGAGCAGTTTTTCATGAAATATCAGTATTCAACTTTTTTATTCTGGCAAAGAGGCACAGTGTGTATCATGGTGGTATAATTTGGTAAGCCAGGAATGCAACTATCTTTCCCCTTAAATTTTTAACTATGCATCTTAATCATTGGAAGTTAAGAAATGTTTTGATTAGAATCTTTTGCATGGTATACCTAGGAACAAACTGCTTTCCCATGTGGAAGCCAGTAATGTAAGATGAAATATAGTTCTTTTAGAACCAGATTGTGTCTAAAGAAACATTTATTTCATGGAAAAGCTTATTTGATATAGTTTCAACTTTCATGACCACAATACAATGATTATATAAGCTTAAATGAGTAAAAACCAGAGTAACCATATGAACAAATCACAGAAGGAATATTTTAAGATCATGAAGAAGTATAAATTTAAATTTTGCAGAATCAAAGATTGCCAAACGTTTAAAAGGGAGCTCTGGATACCTCAACAGATGTAAGTATATTTTTTTATGGCTGCGTAAGGTGGTAGGTATAGTCAACGTTCTGTGAATTATTGTTTTTATATTTTTATATTGTGCACAAGATAAGAGAATTTACATCAATAAAGACCGTGATTATCTCTGAATATAGAAACAATTAGTAAATGAACTCTCTCATGGAATAAGCCCAGTATGAGATGATACAAGGAGTCATTAGATGGTGACAAGTCTGTAAGTAAGCTGCCACAGATCAGTAGTGCTAAGGCTCCAGAGACGCAGGAGGATAATTGACCACTCATACCACATCTATCAACAGGACCTTGGGGCAATGCAGTTGGGTTTTCCTGAGTCAGAATCTCATGGGCATAGCAAATCGGCCTGAAGTGTGCCATTGCCCATTTCAAAGGCTCAACACTTCTTAGATCAAGAAAGCCAGTTCCCTCCTCAACGGAAGAATTCTATGACCTACTGAGGTGTCTCTGCAGCAAGCAAATGAAACATCACAGTGAGACCTTGCCGTTTGTCACAACCAGTGAGTAGAAAACAATGAGTCACCCTAGTGGCTTGTTTTTCCTACTAAACCTTATCAGAACCAAATTAATATAAAGAAATTGGATTTATTAACATAATTGCAGCACATTATTATAAAATCCATCATTAGTAAACTTGTTAATCATGACATTAATTGATAGTTAATAATTTTAACTTTTTTCACCTTTCATAGTAACCTTATTGAGTATTTTTTCTGACTTTGAATGTTACCACTTATGATCCACATATTTAGGCATGATTAACAGACTATGCTATGAAATAAAAACACTCTAACTAAACTCCTTCACTGAAAGCTTGCATAAACTAATGCATCACAATAATGATAAAGCAAAACTCTATCTGACCCTCAATTTCTGTAAATTTAGCTGAACGTTTGTGTCCAAATTATTTTCCAGGTATGATGGCAGGTTGAGTATGCCAAATAGCACTTAATTTCTTGTTGAAGTGTTATAATGTTCAAACTATGAAAAGCTTCAACTAATAAAAATGTCCCAAGCAATAAAAAGAAAACTTCAAAAATATATGCAATCATGTATTAGGAAAAAGATGTCCCATCTGTGTCAGAAGTGTCCTTTCATCATTTCTTCGTCACTCAGGATGGATACAAACATCTGCGAGTGTCTGTGGCAGAGAGTTAAATGCTTAAATCAGAATCCATTGAAAGACCACATAGAGGACCTCTGAGAACACAGTGTATGGCTTTAATAGGGAAGAGAATTAAACTATCCCCACCTGTTATTGTATCAGGGCCTTATAAAAGAATCACTGAATGAAAAACAGAAAGGAAAAGATATTCCGTAATAAACACAAGGCTCAAATGACAAAGCAATGAAGCTTAGCAGAGGGGGGAGTTTGAGAACACTGGCTGGTTCAAGCCCACTTCATGAACAGGTAAAATAGGTCTTCATGAGCTGATATTAAGATCATCAGCAACGTAAGGGAAATAACACAAAATCCACAGAGGCATCTCATAAAGCATAATTTTAAAAACGTCTTTCTTATTGAGAGGGGCAAAGATAAAAGGTATACCTTAAAGCAATCCACTTAGGAAGTGATGAAAAGGGTTATTCATCTGGCTTGATGTTAGGGTAGGGACTGCCAGCTGAAGGGGTGATGGAGAACATTAAAGAGACCCCATGACATGCTTGCGTGTGGTATGTCTCCCCGTTAACTTGGGTATTTTTAATTAAGCTTTTTGCTTAATTTTCCAGTAGGCAGAGGAGGTGTGTCATTGGGAGCAGATCTCCGATCCAGCCCTACTGGGTGTGTAGAGAGCAGTTTGAGCTCTGGCTGTTGGTGCTTGCTGCTACTGGAAGCTGTTTCTCTGATGTAGAGGCTGAAGTGAGCCAGCTTTCTCCACCGTGGATGGTGCCTCCCCTGAACTATGGAAGCCTGATATAAACCCTTTCCTCTCATAAGCTGCTTCTGGTCAGACATTTGGCTTAGGAACTGCAAAAGTTGTAGATGGCTTTTGGTTGATTGCTAAGGCAATCACCAAATTTAACACTACACTATGAATTTAGGACAAAGATAGAGCAAAATTTTTTCGAAAAAAAATTGTTTTGTATTAGGATTACTGAATTATTGCACTCAGCTGTTCACTCTATCTTTTTGTTAACAGGAAATGACTGTTAACTCATTTCCTCAGTGCATGAACATAAAACATTATTGATTTTGACCATAGTTTGACAAGAAGGTTTGGCCCTAATGATAATAATTATTGGGGTGATGTTTACCATGAGCCTATCAAGATCAATATTTTACACATGACAGTGCAAGGTGGCTTGCACTGCTACTTTCTGACCTGAATCAAGAGATAACAATGGTCCATATCAGATTAGTCCTTTCCTCGTGTTGAGAAACTAGATTGACTATGAGTTGAATGAGGTACAACCTGAGGCTCTTAGGAAATGCAAACACAAATAATTTCATAAAATTATTATAAAATTGTACTACACTAAAAGATTAAATTTTATTGAAATTTAAACTATGAAAATTTAAATTCTAAAACATTTATTTTTTAATATTAATTGTTACAAACTTCTTTGAAAATGAGGTGGATTGTTATCGAAGGTTAATCTACCATGTAAGTAAATGATGGCTTGTTACATTTTGATATTTTCATTTATTGATGTCTTAAGAGAAGTAAACAGGTAGTTATTAAGTAAAAATGAGAAGGAAATACACAAGAAAAAGTTAGAGGAGGTGAACATACAGAGAAAACATTACTTCACAAGCAATCAACACAAGAAATGATCACTAGTACTTCTTTCCACAATTTTGGTTTCCAAAGTAAAGGATTCATAGGGTTCCAAGAAAAGCAAGGACTCTTATCAATGTAACTAAGTTGTGTTATGTCATTATCTCAGTGGTCTATGAATCATCATTGTAAAATAATGACTTTTGCATGTTTCACTTTACATCATTGCACCTATCATCATTCCAACAATATTAATCTCTTAACACACTGGTGTTTTCTAATTTAAACAAACTTTTATTTTAAAATCAATGTAACTCTAATGAGAGACTACAAAGTGCAACTCAATAAGGAAGTGGTCATCCAGGACAGAATTAAATAACAGTAAAAAATATGCATTCACATATAGAAATATAGAAATAGGGTATGTATTTATCCAAGATCATATTCTAAGATTTCAAATGACAACTATTTTTCTGTTAGCACTGGTCTTTTTTGAACTTTTTAGTTACTTAGTTAATTAATTAATTTTCATTTCCAAGGTAGGGTGTTGCTCTATCAAGGCTGATCTGAAATTCACTATGTAGTCTCAGGTCTCAGGCTGGCTTTGAACTCATGATAATCCTCCTACCTCTGCCTTCAGAGTGCTGGGATTAAAGGTGTGTTCCACCACACCCAGTTTGAGCTTTAAAGAGTAATTTAACATGATTAGTAGACAAGTAGTTGACTCAATTTTAAATAATAATAAAGTGTTAAGGTGTTGGATTTCTAAGACATACTAACTTGCCTTTGATTTCAGTAGACTTCAGCATTAAATGGATTTTTTATGTGAGTTCACAATATTAAACTTGTCCAATATGTCTTTATTAAGTGAGTTACTTAGATATTAATTGTGCGGATTAGTTTTATCTTTTCCCAAATGCTCTGACCCTCTAAGATTAATGCAGCTGTAAAAGAATGGGGCATTCATGGTATGATAACCTTGCCAAAAATATAGTTCATTTGGGTCATTTGTAGAAAACATTGCCTCTATTGTAACTATTCTAGTTAACTGACCATTTCTAGGTACATCCCCCATATTTACTATTAAACTCACAAGAGTATCTGTATACGTGTGATTTATACCATACACTAAGCAATCAAAATATGGGAAAGAAAGACTGTAAGAGTTTTTCCTCACCACTTTAAAGGAAGGAACAATATCTTTTTTTAAATTTCTGTCTTCGGTTTATCTAGGACATGATACATACTAAGCAGTAGATAAGAGATCTGAGTGCCTACTTTTTTTTTTCCACCAAAGCAGTACAGCAGTGCATGTAAGGATGTACAGGCCATACGTGTTGAAGAGAAGCCAAGATGACTGTTAAAAGTAAATTAAATAATTAGCATTTGTGATACAGCAATGTTTGGAAAAGACAATAGATACCTGACTATGGACAAATGAGCTTATTTAAACAGAACAGTCTATTCAACTGATATGGAGGAATCTGGTTATTCAAGAGAAAGATTCTGTTTACACAACATGGGCTCAGTCAAGGTTAAACAGACAGGAAATAATCACACTAGATGACTCAGAATTCACAAACTGGGAAAGGGAAGCATCAACTAAGACAATTGATAGGGGTTTTGAGGCTGAAGTTGAACTTTTTATCTAAACTGTAAGATATCCCAGCCTCCTAGCCCTGGTGTGTTCAGTAGATTAATTCGCTAGGGACCACCTGGCTCCTAGGGGAAAGAAAGTGCCTTTAAGTCTTTAAGGAATATAAATATACTGTGAGCTTGAATTTTGTGGCTATTATTGGACATTTTAAATGAATGATAAATTTAATTACATTTTCCAAATAAGCCTTAGACTTAATTGTTCTCTGTTCCTATACGAAAATGGAAATAAAAACAAATAAATATGCATAATCTGCAAAACTGCAAATGGAGTGGCAGATGATTGCCAAACCCTTAAAACTTTTCAGTGTTTCACTTTGAAGGCAATAACTAACACGTTTTGTAGAAATGAAAGCAGAAGGCAGCAGAAGTTAAAACACATGGCTTAGTTGAAAAGGAAAGTGTAGAATTCTGTAACTAGTATTCCCTGGAATGTCCAAAACAGACTCTTTAGGGAAAAAAAAGAAAATTAAATTAATTAAGTGCTCATTGATCATTGTTTCATTCTTCTATCTACAGCTCATAGCATTTTTTAAAAAATAGGATGCAATTATTTTCAATTTTCACATGAAACTTAGGATCAGAATGCCCAAGTAAATTATGTAAGATTACATAGCAAGCAAGCAAGAGATCTTTAATTTGCCTATCTTGATCTCATTATTTCATTTATGTATAAAGCATCTGTTAATTATCTAAAGTAGGTCAGAAACTATTTCAAGTAAACACATCTGCAATAAGCTTTGGTTTTCTTTTTGGTTACTTTTTCTCCTCAGATAAATTATTTAATTTTTTTTTGAGTCTCAGTTTCTCCATTTATAAAATGTAAATTCTTCTACTATCACACATACAAAGTTAAAGTAATAATTATGGAAATTATTTAATATTATAAAGTACAATTTAAGTGCTAGTATAAAGTAAATAATTAGTTCTAAGAATTATTATTCATATAAATATTTATAAATGAAGTACAGAAGTTAATTGTAGACTTTAAGCAAAGTTTTCAACAATTATTTTAAATTGGAATTTTCAGGCCCTCCTATGGGTAAAGGGGTAGGAAAGGGAAAAACAAATAAAAAAAACTGTTTCAAAATATATTTTGAACTCAATAAAGAGATGGGTTTTGCAAGTTAAGAATCATTAGGATGAAATTTCTGTAGAAATAAGTCTATGTAGTTTTGTAACATTGGGTGATGACAAATTTGAGTCACTTAGATGTGTAGCGGCTTGAAGTTATAGCAGATTGTAATTAGAAACTGAATTGTGGCAATTTAGAAAAAGTCTTCTGAGGGGGGAAAATTATGAACTTACAATCAAGGGTACAAAGATTAAATGAAAGCAGTAAAAAATGCAGAGATATATGGAAGCTGGATCTAAAATAGGGTCAAGGGGAATAAAGGGAAAATCAATTTAAAAATTCTCATGAAGATCTTAGCACCTTATAAGTAATTCTGATTTTCCACGAAACCAATTTTTTATACATAAACAGTAATAGCATTTGGTAATATATGAAATGGAATATTATAAAATCATTTCAGGACACAATTAGTGTATAAATTCATAAAGATTAATATAAGAATTAATATTTTCTAAATTTGTACATTAACAAAATTAGAAATGCATGCTATTATGAAGATTTAATAAGCTAGTTAGAATCAATTTCATATTTATAGCTAGGTCAAGTAATTGAAGTTTTATTGTAACATTTGAGATATTTTGGACACTGGAGCCAAAATTGTAAGGCATTCTTCCAGAGTAACAAAACCTCAAAATTGTTTTTCTGGGAGGATTGGTGAAAAGGAGGGAAAGAAACATTTATAGTGAATGAATCTACATCTTAATAATTTAGATTGACCGTAAGAAATTGATTCTTCTTTTGCTATTTATGTTTGCTTGAATTCTTAAAGAATTTATTTCATATCATAAGCAATTAATTATGTATTAATGACTGGATGCAAAAAATGAAAGACTCATAAACCAAGGAAAATGTGGAGCATTGCCATCATAATTCTAATGCTGTGTAAACTCTTACTCAGATTATAGCAGATATGAAAAAAATGATTGTATTAAACACAAGGTTTATATAAAATGATTATGGAAAACCCAGTCCTGAGTAAAATGATTTAAAACACTTTCAGATACATAGTTCTGAAAAAAAATTAAATGGCCAGAGAATGGGATGTGGTTACAGAAATGTTCTTACACAATAAAGTTCTCAGATGCCATCAGGTACTGATAGGCCCAGGTACTGAAGATCTTTCATATAACATTTAGGGGTGTGTGAATGATGGAGAGGTGGACTGGGGAATGTCAAACACCATGCTTACGTAGTTCATTTCAAAGAAAATGTCTTAAGAAGAAATACTTTCCCAAAGAAGAGTAGACCACAAGGAACATTCTAAACCTTCAGCTTTATTGCTTCTGATGTTAAAAGGTAAAATGTAACAACTTGAAATCTGAATTGATAGTGCTACCTAGAAAATGTTAATTTAATAGGAACTGACCTTACCCAGTGTCTGATTCTGTCTCTAAAACAGAGCTCTTTTGGAAACAGACCCAGAAATAACCATGTTGGATAACATACCGATGCGGTTTTCCCAACCAACTTGAGGATATGAAGCACATTTATTCTGCAAAGAAGAGCTATTAATGTGGCAGCAGGAACATCCCTTGATAGAGTAAAAGCATCTCACAAACAAAATGATAAAACAACAGCAAAAGAAAAGCATACAGGGAAAGATCCTATTTGTGCATTCAGTTGAAACAACTAATGACAACCAATGACAATTCTAAACATAAATTTATTTAGACATAGTGCAGAATAATAATGTTTACATGCATATAATATGTTATATGCATATGTAATAAAGGAAAATTACAGTATATTAACTTATTTTAAGTGAAGAAAACTTTACATTAAGCCAAATGAAAATTTTTTGTAAGAGTACATAACTCACTGAAAATTTTACATGTTGGCAATGTTAAATTTAGATTAGATCTGAGAACAGAATTGATAAAATTGACAATAGTGATAAAAAGACAACATAATAGATACAATAATATGGTAAAATAGACCCAGCTATACCACTCCTGGGCATGCGCCCTAAAGACTCCACTCTTTACTACAGAGATACCTACTCAACCATGTTTGTTGCTGCTTTATTCATAATAGCTAAGAACTGACATCAGCCTGGATGTGCATCAACTTATGAATGAATAATGAAGATCTGCTACATATACACAATGGAATGGAATACTACACAGTGGCAAGGAAAAATGAAATAATGAAATTTGCAAGAAAATGGATTGAGTTGGAAAAAATCATTCTAAGCAAGGTCATATGGACACACAAAGACAAACACTACATGTACTCTCCCATATGAGTTCCCTAACTGGGGTCAAGTAGAGATGAGTGAAAATGGTAGGTAATACCAGAATATGGAATATGGGCATAGTATGTAATCAATCATCTAGACAAGATGTACAAACTTGTACAATAGTGGCACGTAGCATCTGTAGGTAACCAACTGTTCTCAGGTTGGACACGAGGCCTGTTCAGTGGGAGGGAACTCTTTTCTGGTATTGGAAACAAAGTCAGAATCCCATGGTCAGAAAAGAGTGGGCTAGCACAGCAAAATTCTCCTAGACAATGTTGCATCCCCCCTTTAACCCAAATTGCTCTCATGCTTGGTTGAAGAATCTGTTTTAGTTTACAGATGTTAAAGAAAATGGAAGAGAGCCTAGATCCATGATAAGACTAGATGATCACCTACTGCCTGCCATAAGACTTTCCACCTCTGCCATGTCTGCCAGAACCCAGTAGAAATTGCAGAAAAAGTGACATCATGTATACTTTTCTTATTGCTAGCTTGACAACCAGCCCCAGGGTGATGGTGACAAACACTTAGAATAATCAAAACCTATGCAAGCAGAAATCCAGAGGCTACAAAGAACTCAACACTAAATCAGACTTCCAAAAGGCCTGATAAAGCTATAGGAACTTTCTGGAAGAGGGGATGGAACGATTATAAGTGTCAGTGCTTGAAATCTGAAGAACAGATTTCAGCTACCCCAAAGAGACTGACTAAAGCCTTCATGACCCAACAGTGACTACAATAACCCTACTGAGGAGGGCCCCTAGGGTAAGAGGAGTTGGAGAGAGGGGATAATAGTGTATAACCTATTATATTTAAATAAAATTATAAAATGAATGGCAAACACAGTACAAATTATGAGACGTAAAGAAAAGAATGAGAAAAATCCCAAATCCTATGTCACCATGTTTCTGAAAATAAATTCCATAGATGAGAAGGATCGATCAGTGAAAGTTTGAGTGAGGTAGTTTGATCAGATGATCCCATGTGTTTTGAATGCTTGATCCCCAGGTGATGGCAATTTTCCAGGTGAAGGCTTGCTGGAGAAGGTGTGCCATTGGGATCAGCCTCAGTGGTGTTATAGCCAGCTCCCCCAAGCCAGAACTGGGCTCACCCTCCTGCTGCTGCCTGCAGCCTGCTGTGGGAGAGGTGATGTCTAGCCTCTGCTCATGCCATGCTTTCCCCTGCCCATCAGGGAACTTCCCCTTGAGACCATAAGCCACAGTCAATCTTTTCCTCCCATCAGCTAATTTTGGCTAGGTGCTTTGTGTCATCCATGAGAAGGTAACTACAGCACAGGAATATGGTTTGAAGGTGCCCCCAGCATTTGTATATCGGAAATTAAATTCCCAATGAGGGTGTTGAAGGTGGGACCTTCAGGAAGTGTTTTGTTAGAAACAAAGCTCCTAAAACTATAAATAATTTATTGCAGGATTCCATTAGTTACTGTGGATAATGGTTATTAGCAAAATTAGTTTCAGGTCTCCCTAAATACCCAATGCATCTCCCCTTAGAGCTATCTGCCACCAGAAAACCCCAAGAATGTCTTCACCATGTGCTGCAAGTCAGCTGATTTTGGACTGTCTGGTTTTCAGAACAGTAAGCATTAAACCATTGTTTCTTATAAATCATCCAACCAAGGATGAGATGTTACACAGTCACACAAAAGGACTGTGACAGTCATCACTGTAAGATTCAGAAAGTGTAAAGAGCATCAATCAGAATAAATAAAACACAATGCACACATAATTATTTAAACATCACATCATGGATAGTGAAAGAAAAGGGTAAGCCACACAGTACACACAGAGATGAAAGTTCTGGAACTGGAAAGAGAAGCAAAGGATAATTGACAGACATCTTGAGAGCAACAGCAGATGCTGGGAAAAGACGAAAGATGGGGGGGACAAACACTTTAAAACATATCGATATTAGTGGATTGAGCTACCTTTCCAATAGGAGAACAAAATAAGACATTTCATATAAACAAAAGTTTAGCACATATAAACATGACTAGTATAAGTACAGTAAGTTAATAAGTCTCAATAACTCAGAAAATAGAGCTAAAACCACAAGGTCCTACATTATATGTAAACTGGGAATGAACTGTTTTTTTTTCCAGAATATATATATATATATATATATATATATATATATATATATATATATATATATATATATATAAAATGTTAAATGTTAAAATGTTTTATATGTGTTCAATCTGCATGCTTACATAATGACTAACCTTCATTGCTTGAAATATCTTTATTTATATCTGACAATGTTCTCTAATTTTTATGTTAATATTTATATAGAAAGACTGATCTTATTAGCGTCTGCCCAAACTCCTCCTCACTTATGTGCTTACAATATCATCCTTCCCTAATGACCATGATGGAATGAAGGGTGTGTGGAGGGGTCACAGTAAGAAGGATGAACAATGAGGTAGCTTCACATTTAGATTGCTTGGCTCAGAATGCTCACTTCTTCCTGGTTGGGATGTAATACTGCTGCTGGTATATAGATGACTCTCCTTGCTCACTGGTTCCTGGATCCAAAATTGGCATTAAGTGCATTAAAACTATGGTAGGAATTGAATTGTTTTTAAAGACTATACCCAGGGAAGTTCATTTCAGAAAGGAATGTCTCCAAGTTGCACAACCTAGTGATTCTCTTAATGTGCAAGGCATAATGGATCAAGGTCTGTGTATGAGACCATGGACAGGGCTGGCCATACAAGAAGACTATTCTAGGTCATAAAAGAAACAACGTGAGAGAGTAGAAGACATGTGGCCTGAGGTAGAGAGATGAGGAAGGATGAATGGACTGATGGAAGAATGCATGTGAATATCTTTGCACCTTATGTTGGTGACCATTGGGGAGAATCCATCATAGAATGTTATTGAGCCACCAGGGAGAGAGACTGATGTAGCCAGTTGTTAGATCAATATCCAAGTAGAGCAAATGACTTATCTAGTTGTCAGATCAATAACCAAGTGGAGAAAATGACTCAACTAATGCCAGCTCTCTAGCAGAAGAGTGTTGACATCGATTTGTTCTTAATCAAACAACTATTTCAGCTCATAGTCTAAACAGTATAATCCTGTACAGTTTACAGAATGATTGACATACAGTCATAGAATCTTCTATCACAGAGGGCCCCCGACTCACACCAAAGTGGTTATAGAATTGAGCAAACTATCACTTAATTCCCTCCTGCATATTAAACATATTCAAAACTGATTTAACCTTGAAACTGAGCAAGAAAATTTTACATTTTTATATTAGAAGGAGAAAATAAAGGCCCAAAAAACATATCTAAAATGTTAGGAAAAAAGGAAAAAAAAAAGATACAACGGATAAAATAAATGTAGAAAACAATAAATGGAGAAAGTAATCAAAATTTATTTGTAGCTCTAAAACTCATAAAGTAAATTAGTCTGAATCAAATGCATAGCATTTTAAAAGTGATTTCTAAACTACAGGAAGACAGAAAAAATAGGACATTACAGTTTCACATCACTTGATGTAGGTTTCAGCTGAAGATCATTCCTGCAGAAATAAGTAAGAAAAAAATATGATAAATTTTTAAAACCATGTCTATTTAAAGGCACCAGTGAGCTATGGATACAAAGAAGTGGTTCATAGTCACAGATTCAAGTGTCTGTATTGGCCTTCAGGTTATCAGCTGCTCTCCTTATAGAGAGATTCTGGACTTGGGGACAGAGTCCTACTTGACACTGACTGAAAATGAATGTTCTGAGAGTCATTGGTGTCAATTTGCAGGTAACCAGAGTTTCCCACATGCTGTTCTCTTTACCAAGTGTAAGATAAGTGCTCCCTTCTTCCTGGTTGGGATGAAATACTGCTGGTGTATAGATGACTCTCCTTCTTGGTCCTTGGTCCAAGGCTTCGAAAGAGCTACAGTCTTAAGTGGACCGTGACTGTATCTTCTAAAGAATGTGATGTGAGTGAAAGAGACAAGAATTCTGAATATGCCAGGTTATCATTTGGAGGATGGAAATTTTGACCATGCTTACTGTATTGGGATTCTCCAGTGAAAAATAATTATAATATTTTTGAAGAAATATCTAGGAACAAAAGACAAGGAAACTGGAATATGTCTTTACTAGTTACAAATTTAGACATATATAAATGTAAAAAAAAATGGTTTATTTTGAGAATGACAAAAGAGCCACACGATGGAGATTTCAGAATCTTCCAGAACATGCTCATGGGCTCAATATAATGCTGGTGCTCTGCAGGTAATAACAACCACTATGAGGTCATTAATGAACTGGCCACTTCATGTCCAGATGACAAGATTTCAAAGCATTCCTCCCTCTTACATTCTTTCCACCATCTCTTCCTTGACATTCTCGGAACCTTGGTGGGTGTGATGAACTTGCACTAAGCATTCAACTGCCATTTCAAAACAGTGATCTCATACGCAATCTTATGCATAGGTATGAATGTATCTGTGCCTATTAAATTTCTATATCCAATTAGACAATGCGGATATATTATAGTACATTTGAGA
>PVHP010017018.1:0-35139 GCA_004024765.1 Zapus hudsonius
GGATTCCAGACACTCTCACTGTGAAATTGAATGAATAAAGAAGCTCAGGTTCCTCTTTTCTGCTCTAGTTTTTATGATAGTTTGTGAGTTGTGTGATAGGACATGACAGTTTTGCTTTAAAAAAGTCATTATATTAGAGAGAGAGAGAGAGAGAGAGAGAGAGAGAGAGAGAGAGAGAGAGAGAGAGAGAGAGAGAGAGGGAGATATTATGGTCATGCCAGGGCCACTTGCCACTGCATATGAACTCCAGATACATGTACCACTTTGTGCATTTGCCTTACATCATTAGTTGAGAAATCAAACCCAGGCAGCAGGCTTTGCAAGAAAGTGCTTTTAACCACAGAGCTCCTGAAAATTTTTCTGAAGCCACAAACTAATTACAAAAAATATAATTGCCGGATATGGTGGCGCATGCCTTTAATCCCAGCACTTGGGAGGCAGAGGTAGGAGGATCACCATGAGTTCAAGGCCACCCTGAGACTACATAGTGAATTTCAGGTCAGCCTGGGCTAGAGTGAGACCCTACTTCAAAAAAACAAAAACAAAAACATATAATTTCTATGAATTGAAACTTTCTTAAATAGATGATGATAAGAATTGCATGAAGGATAGTGCATGACAAATCCTGCATTACAAAGTTGGACTTATGTTGAGCGATTTACCTAATTCATGTTTTCTCTTTATAAGATATATAAAAAGCACCATGGTAGAAGTGTATCTGTGAA
This sequence comes from Zapus hudsonius, assembly GCA_004024765.1. Taxonomy (NCBI): domain Eukaryota; kingdom Metazoa; phylum Chordata; class Mammalia; order Rodentia; family Dipodidae; genus Zapus; species Zapus hudsonius. The sequence goes on from PVHP010017018.1 coordinate 726, forward strand.
TTCATAATTATTCTTGAAATTTCATGTATCATATGGTTGATAGAAATTTTAAACAGACAATAGATATTATACTGATTACCTACACTATTTACCTGAATAAATAATTATATTTTAGTGTAATTAAAATGCTGTCCTAAATGCTTTCTTCAATCTGATGCAATGCAGGAGTTTCAAACCCACTGGAAGATAATTTATTAATCAATTAGATAAACTAGGTTTCATTAGGGATTTTGTTTTTGACATAAATATCAAAACATTAAATATTATCATTTAATAAAGGAATATAGTCTCCCAAGGCCATACATATTGTCTGGTAATTATTAAAGAAGCTCTTAAAATGTTGCCTTTTGAACCAATTATATTTCATAGACATTGCTTTCAGATAAAGGCTATACAATAGATTTAAAAACTAATGGGTCAAAGAGATTGCTTAGTAGTTAAAGGTGCTTGCTTGCAAAGCCTAGTGGCCTGACTTCAATTCCCCAGTCCCCTCATCAAGCCATATGCACGAAGTGGCACATGTATCTGAAGTTTGCTTGCAGTGGTGAGAGGTCTTGGTGTACCCATTTTCTCTGCTTCCTCTTCTCTCTCTCTCCCTCTCTCTCTCTCTCCTTGTAAATAAATAATAATTTAAAAAGAAGTAACAAAAGTATTATAATTTGTCTTATGATTAATAAAAGTGAAAGAAGTAAACTAAGAAAACGACTCAGAAGAGCAGAAGTGACTTTTTTCATGGGAATGAATTCTGTCTGTCACTCCAAACATCTTCCTCTGGCCAAACAGGGAACCAGATAAAGAGATGCTAGGTATTTTAACAAAAAAACAATCTTATTTCTTTAGAATTTTTTAGTTTTTTTTATTTAATAGATCCTGGATAGCCTTCTATATCTTAAATATGACTTTATGATAAAATTGCCCACGACTGCTACTTTCCTTGTGCTGTCCCAACATTTCTATGCTTATTTCCATAGCACATGGTTATAGGAAGAGGAAGATAAAGACAGGATGGAGTGAGGAAGAGTGATGGGTGTCAGGAAGGAGATGTAGCATAGGAAGAAGGTGGAGCACAGAGGAGCGGGAAGAGTGAAGAATATCTCCGGATATAAGCCATGTCCTATTTCCTACACAAATTCATGCAAGGTTCTTTTCTTCTTCTTCTTCTTCTTCTTCTTCTTCTTCTTCTTCTTCTTCTTCTTCTTCTTCTTCTTCTTCTTCTTCTTCTTCTTCTTCTTCTTTTCTTCTTCCTTTTTTACATGATAGGAAGCCATAGATAGACCAATATTGTAATGCTGTGCTTGGGCCCAGTTTCATTTCTTTTGTCCAAAAGCAAGACCTTCCTGTCCACCATGTGAGTGATCATTGGCTAATCTCCCTTGAGCCCAAAGGACACCACTTATGGATGAACCCTTCCATTGCTAGCCCGTGAGACTTCTCGGTGAGTCTTGTGTTCTGGGCAACCTTCATTGAACCCAGAGTATCACAACTGGAATTAGCTGCCCCCCGCCCAACCCCACACCTTCAGTAAACTGTAATGGATTCCAGCACTGCTTTCAGAGAGCAAATTGCCCTCTTCCTTTTGACCACCATTTAAATGCCAGAACACACATTTTTCATTTTCTTCAACTCAGTATACTGTATTTTGTTTGTTTTTGCACAAGCATGGGTGTGTATGTGTGTGTTCATGCATGTAGTGGTATATAATGCAATGTGGTATAGTGTGTTCGTGTGTGTGTGTGTGTGTGTGTGTGTGTGTGTGTGTGAGTGTTCTTTGTACACACAACTGTGAGGTTCAGAGGAGAACATGGGGTGTTCTCCTTTCTATTATTACCCACTTTTCCTTGAGACTGAATCTCTAACTCTATCCAAAGCTACTGATTTACCCCTTTTTTTTTGGCAGCGAACCCCTGACAATGCCCTGGTCTCCTCACCTCACAGAACAGGGGCTATAGACATTCGTTTTCATGCCCTATTATTTACGTGGGTTCTGGGAATCAATCTTAGTGAGTCTCAGGCCCTCATGCTTGTTTAGCAGGAAGCCATCTCCTCAGCCTTGGCATGCTGTTGTATAGTTCCACATACGCCTGTCCTTCTGCTGACAAGTTCTGCTCCTCAGGCAAGAGACAGCTCCCAGGTCCTGCATGGTTCAGCATTCTCTGAATTCCTTGGGCACATTCACCTTCACTGTTCATGCTTCCCTAAAAGCTCTCTCTACTCAGCCATTTTAGCAACCACCGTAATGTATGGGTCTGTCTTCCTGACAAATTGTGAGCTGCTTACAAGCAGGAGAGATAGCCTATGACACAGTACCACCTCTTTCTACAAAACTGAAATACACTGGGCACAACCAACATATTTACCAATAGGTGAATAAGTTCACCTCTTTCAGGACCCAAGAAAGGATTTTTCTTTTCTTTTCTTTTTATTTAGATATTAGCCATCTAGTTCTAACTTTTCTCTCTTCCTGTCTCCCTCTCTCCTAGTATTCCCCTACTTTCAAATCAGGGTTAAAAAAGCATATGAGGATGATTGCTCGTGCCTTTAATCCCAGCACTTGGGAGGCAGAGGTAGGATTACCGTGAGTTCAAAGCCACCCTAAGACTACATAGTGACTTCCAGGTCAGCCTGTGCTAGAGCAAATCCCTATGTAGAAAAAAAAGGAAGCATATGGAACATTGAAGATCCTGATTTGCATTGGTATGTAGAATGAAAAACAATCACAGGTATAAATGAATAGACTCCTTGGCATCTTTCAGCTGACGGCTATATTATATCCTTCAATAATGAACCTTAGAGTCTGCACATTTCCCTGATAAGAATAACTGCTGTCATATTTTTTGTTTCAATTTGAACATTTTAAAGGCATTTGCTATTAGCACTAATTAGATGTGTAAGAGCCTTCCTGAGAAAAGTAGATAGTCACAGCTAATTCATAAAGAATTAATGATAGTAGTTAAATTGCCTTATAGATTTGCACTTTGGGTAGAGTTAAATTACCAAATAATATGAAAACATTTAAAAGAAATTTAATATTTAATACAAGTTAAGGTTTTATTAAATTCATAACAATTTGAAATTTACTCAATACGATTCCGAATGAGTATTTGTATAAAATCACTTTAAAGTAAATAAGCTAATATAATAATACTATAATGCAAGAAGAGGGAATAATAACATTACCATTTATAGAACACTCTTCATTATAATTATCATTATTGTTATGACTTTGGGTTATTTCATTTGTCATACAAACAGTTCAAATCAGGTTCCTCCAGTTAGATGTTAGACTTTAAAAATATTTTATCTTTTGGGATCGTTAAAATAAGGGCACAACTGAAATGATGATTTGTTAAATGATTTCCTAGTAACCTTGAACTCTTTGTATATGTTTATACATTTTAGTGTGTGTTTCTCAAAAGTTTCACCTTTTCCTCAAATTAGTTGATATGCTGAAAGAAAAGATTTAAAGCGTTAAGTGCTTTATTTGAACTCACTGTATAAAAGTTGCAGTCAAATTTGTTTAAACGGAATGCGTTCAAAATGTGGTTTTGCAGCAAGACTGACATTCTAAGTTAAGCTGCCAACCGAAGCAGAATTCACAGGGAAATGGAGTCCTTCTGCACAGGACACAAGGACCCCACCATGTGTTTTGAATTTTCACCACAGACAACTTCATGATTTAGAGAACAAAACATTTCACTAAGGAAGATTCCAAGCCTTTCTTCACATGACTGCTTTGCTGATGATATTCAAAACCAGAAAAAAAGGAATCTAATGGAAGTGAACTCACACACTTTATTTTGTCATACTACTATGCACTATTGAAGATCTTAAGTAACCATTAGGCAACACCTGGAATGATTAAGAGTGTCTGCATTTCCTTCATTTATTTTTAAATTTTTAGCACATTCTGAAGACATGCTTTGGGGCCAGAGCATCATGTGGGGAAATAATTTCCAGAGGGCAAGCACATGCTCAACCATCAGGATATCTCTTACAATCATCACTGCACTGAAGTTCAGAGTAATTCCCGGAACATATCAGATGCTTCATAGCTTTTTGAGTGAGGGAAGAAATGAACAAATCACTTCACAGAAATTCCCTTTTTGTAATCAGCCTTGAAGGTCTAGTTCCTTTTTCATTTGCTGTATTAATTCTTGGTGATCGGGCCTCTGTTGACACCTCCTCTATACATTTAGCTTTCTCCCAGCAATCAGTGTTTCCAGCCTTACTTCCTACATTTATTTTTTTTTCTTGAAAGATGATTTCTCACCCTATCTAGCTCTTGTACTGTCCTCACTTTTATCTCTCTATTTCTCTTCTATGAGAGACTAGAGATATTTAAATCTCAAGTGTGTCAACCTAAAATGTTCCTCTCTACTTATCCTCCCTCCATCTTCCAAGAAACTAACTTGGTGATCTGCAGGACCAGATTTGTGTTCTATGAATTTGAGGTTTGACTCAGTATTCAGTGTTTCTAAAGCATATTCTGGTAGGAATAAGGAATTGAAGTTTTTTTTTTTTTTTTTTTTTTTTTTTTTTTTTTTTTTTTTTTTTTTTTTTTTTTTTTTTTTTTTTTTTTTTTTTTTTTTTTTTTTTTTTTTTTTTTTTTTTTTTTTTTTTTTTTTTTTTTTTTTTGCCTTTTATGGGGTAGTGGTAGGAATTAAGGGAAAAAACAAGGCAAGGTTTTGATGTAATATTCTAGTAACATTTTGGTGTTCTAAGAAACTCTTGTTCTTGTTTGCTAATCTGTAGTCTGAGGCCACACTTCCTTATGTCCATGTCCCTACCTGTACCTCCTGTTCTTGCCACAGTATCTTGACAATTTTTCTTTCAAAAACAAAGTAAATTTTTCCACTTGAATTATAGGTGTTCCTTAATTAGAACAATAATTTTCTAATAAAAACTAAGCTATCCCATTTGTTTTTAAATTTTACTAACAATTTTTAAATCTCTCTCAGCTTTTAAGAGACTGCTTAAATTTATTAAGCAAACTTTTCATGGAGAGAGGAAACTGCCTGATTAGCCATGCACAAAATAGACAGGCAGGGAATTAACTGGAAAAGAATTGGAATGCATTATTCATTTTTAGGCTGCATATCATCCTAGGACACTCACTATTCTTCTAAAGTAGACACAGGAAGCTATAATAAAGAAAAGAAGGCCTAAACTAGCTACAGTAAAATCTAGTACTTTCATTATTTAGCAAAAAAAAAAAAATGGCTTAGTGCTCTTTTATGCTATCAGTTAAAATATCTTGATAACTTATTGATCATGTATTTGTAGCATAGTGAATTATTGACCATAAATGTGTGAACTTCTAGAATTCTAGGAAACCTAATTAAAATTAAACCACATTTCCAGAGAAATACCGATCTCACACAAAATAGTGTGTATTTCATTCAGATCACTGTCCTCTGTGCCATTCCCTAAAGTACTCCCATGTTGAGATGAAGTGGCAGTTAACAAACAGAATCCTCTTACAGGAATCCAGTGTCCTCGATTTATCTTTGGGTTTATCAAAATGGGGTCAAACTGTCAGCTACAGCTCACCATCACCAGGGAACATCTATGGTCTCCTGTGTGTTTGTGCTGTAGGGCTCAGTCGTTGACTATGATCTCTGTTCCTGCTGGCCTTCTAAAAGCTATGCACACTAATTTCCTATGCCAGAAGTATAATTGGAATCCATGCAACATATGCTGAGAATTACAATGTAGCTTTATACTTAGAGTAGAAACAGGGAAATGAAACATCCAATATGAGAATTAGAGACTGGTTCAATTGTGAGTGGGAAAATGGAATTCTGGTAGTGAAGACAGGCAATAAGTAGCAATAGAAGTTATGTAACTATCATTTGTAGCTGCCAGAATAAAGTGCTCATGAAAGGAAAGGCTGTGAGACACTGTCTTTTCTTTTATTTCATCATCTTTTTTTTTTAATTATCCTTCGGTTCCTGTCTCCTTTCCCTTTTCCTTTCCTCCGTTCCTTCATTCTGGCAGCAAGGTGGCTCTGGGAGGTGCACTATCTACCCATAGCTGAACTGTAATGCTTATAAGAAGGTCGCAGGCCATGGCAGTCAGTGAAGATGAGAACTATTTTGACTTCCCTGTAAACATCTTTGATTTCTTACACAATTGGAAGGTTGAGGTTTTGAAAACTAAACTAAAACTAAATTTGATAGTGCAAATGCCATATTACCATAAAAGTTGAATTTATATTCTTGTACTTATCAGAAAATGAAGAATTAGTGAATATTGGATGACTTAGATTTTTAAAGAATACAATACTTCAGCATCCTTTGAAATCTTCTTTGGCTGCAAATGTGGATACTTTTTTTTTTTTTTTCAGGCTGGCTTCAGAGTCAAAGCAATCCTACTACCTCTGCCTCCTGAATGCTGGGATTAAAGGTATGCACCACCATGACCAGCCTGACCCTCTTTTTTCTAATGAGGAGATGAATCAAATTTTGCCTAGAACCTTGCCTTGATTAGAGTAATTTCTGAAAGTGCTGACTTTCTTAAAAAAAAAACAACACTTTATTTATTCTGTGCATTTTACATCATGAAACACACAACAGACTGAAGTAGAAGGAAGTAACAGAAACATTGAATATTTACTACATGTGTATAAAGGTATCAGTGAACACACATGTGCTCATCCACACACAGAGCAACTGACAGGATGCCCATGCAGGCTGACTGGGTAAGGCCTAACAAAGCAGACAGTGCCTGATGCAAACCCTTTGAAATTCTTTTCCTAACAAACTCATGATCCAAAATTTTCTTTCTAATTCCTGGTGAGATTTTAGATATTAGTATTATTAACAATTATTTGTAGATTCAGAAGTAAAATTTTCTGTCCTATTTCTATGCCATGCTCCTATTTGGTTTACACATAATAAAGTTGAATGATGGAAGAAAACTGTGGACTATTATTAAAATCATTAGGCAATAGATATACTTATAGCTCTATTCTAGCTGAGATCTCTTTACTGTGACAAGTAAACACAGCTGTGATAATTTGGCATGTATCTACTGATACTTTATTTGGAATGATTAGCAAAAATGCCAGAAACTACTTACTTGATCTGGTCTAGTAGAAGCAATGATGTACTTATACTCTGTTGCAAGTGGACTATATCAATTTCCTATAAGTCACCTTGTACAGTAGGCAGCTCCACTTTGCTGGGATGAACATCCAAACTAGACACAGTTTATGTGAAGAAGGGGTTTATTTTGGCTTACAGATCCAGGGGCAAGTTTCATCTATGGCAGAAGAAGCTTGCTCCCATTAATGAATCCAAACAAGAAGGAAAAAATTCCACCAGCCACAAACACTAGAAGCAGCAAACACAAAACTGGCTGCAAGTGGACCCTAGCAGAGCACTAACCTCTCTGCATACCTTTGGGCTGGAATTCAGATCTGCCCTCAGTAACACCTTAGGGCTGGATTCCAGGATACACCTCCAGCGACACCTCCTCCATCAAGGTGGCTGGAGATCCAATTTACAAGCTTATTAAAACACCTGAGTGTATGGGGACATAATTCACATTTGAACCAACACAACTAGAAAACAATGACTTCTCTTCTCTTGCCACTACACAAAGTATCCAGGCAGTACATTAAGTGTTGATGTAATGCTGTTTTTACCTAATCATCAACAGGTAACAACTATATCATTACTTTACTTAAACACTTGCATAACAGAATGTGAGACAACTCATGAAAATTCAAGTACTATCTCAATGATAAGTTTACGGTACTCTGTTGTTCAGGAGTTTACAACTGTCTCAAAAAAATTAAAGAAAATGCCATTCATTTTATATCTTCTACCATCAAAACAAAAGTATAGTGCTTAGTGAGTCTTTTATATTCTAAGGAGAATGTATGTGATATTTAAATGTATTTTTAAATCCTTTGATAAAATGATTTATAACACTGTAATTTACTTCCTCCTTTGCAGGCACATGCACACACACATGCATGCATTTATGCATGTGTGCCCCAAATGTACATACATATAAAAAAATAAAAACAGGACTAAGTTAAAAGTGTTTCTAGGGCTGGAGAGATGGCTCAGTGGTTAAGGCACTTGCCTCCAGTGCCTAAGGCCCCGGGTTCAATTCCCCAGGACCCACATAAGCCAGACCCACAAGGTGTGGCCCTGGTGCAATTTTGCTTGCTCTCTCTCTCCTTGAAAATGAATAAATAAAATATTTTTAAAAAGTGTTTCTGCTCAAGCCTGATGACAGGAATTTAATTTTGTAGACAAGAATTTGGATACTCCTTAAATTTTGAGGTACATTAAATTTTTTGCTGGGCATTATCTAAATTCTAACTCTCAGTTCAGTCCTTACAGACTGATTTAGTGAAGAAAACAAAATTTCCCTCTTTTCCTGAGTTATGGGGAAAAATGTTGCTTCTTCCTAAACTTCTGCCAGCCTAAACTCTGGGAGCATTTGAGGTTCCTGGGATACATAAAACCTTCATGATAACTAATTAGAAATTTCTATAAGCCAGCCTCATGTTTTTGGAAGCTTTGCAAACATTTGAAGAAAATGAAAATAAGTGGTATCACAACCTATGAATCACATGAAGGTATGGAGGAACTCTGTTCAAACATTCAAAAAGGTAGCACCAATCTGTGTTTTGCTTCAGACCATTTTACACGCCCCACTTAACTTCTCTACTGCCTAGGAACTTCCACACCTGTCCCATCTGTTTGCATTCTTCAGATCTCCCCTTACATGCTGGATGTTCCTTACCGTATGTTGCTTGGAATCAAACCCAGGACCTTGTGTATGATGGGCAAGTAAGTACTGCACCACTTAGCCATATCCCCGAGATCAAAGCTTTGATTTTCAAGTTTTAGTTGCTTACTCTCCTTTAGATCACTCAGTTTCATTGTGTTCACTGCACTAACTAGTATTTGAAATAATTAATTTTTCTCCATATATGTGCTTATCATCTATCAAAGGGAGTAAGAGAATTTTTTGTACCTTGAATAAACCTAGCAAACAGAGGTTTTCAATAAACATATAATGAATAAGTAAGAGCAGCAAGGCAGAAAGAAAGTGATAAAAACACTGTTGTTTAAAAGAAAGACATAACTATCTTTGCAGATACCAACCAATAATGGGAATTGTGATGGGTCTGATTTTGTTGTCAACTTGAATCTATTTAATTATCTTGGGTGGGTCTCTGAGGATGTTTACAGAAAGGCAGCCTCTCAGCAAGGTGCAGGATGTAAGGAAGCTCAAAGAAACTGGAAGTAAATATCCTTTTCTGTGTGGGCAGTGCAGGAAGGAAATTCCAGAGACTCAGGAAGCCATTAAGTCTGGGGAAGGGTTGCATGACCCCACCCTAAGCTATATAAAGGAGAAGAAATTCTCTTTGCCCCTCCTGCCTGTTTGCTGTTCTGTGTGTATGGTGTTGGTGATGGCTTTCTCTCTCTGCTTGGACTTGTGGAGGGCCAGCCACTTTCTCTGTTACAGAACTTCCCCTCAATCTGTAGTTTCAATAAATACTTTCCTCCCCCAAATTGTGCCTGGTTTGAAGATTCATCCCAGAGATGTGTGGCTGACTATGACAGGAACTAACAACTATATGTTCATTTGTTTCCTGGTTCCTATGTTCCCCCCACAGCAAGAAAGCAGATGGTGGCATTCTAACATCCACTGGAGACAATCTCTCTAGAGAGTGGACAGAGGGAAGGCAAATGCCTTGCTTTTCCACAACCTTCAATTTCTAAGAGATTTCATTTCAAATACATTGTAGTCATAGTCTTTCATTTTAATAAAATTTCTATAAAATTATAGAATTTTATATGGCAATTTTAAATGAAAAGTTCTTGAATGCCATTAAGATAAGTATATCTGATGAAGTCATACATAGAATAATTTAACAAACATTACTGTTTGCTGAAGATTTATTTTTTTTTCAATAGAAAATTTTCCTTAATGAACTGAAAGACCAAAGTAAAATCAACAGTGTTTTGATAATCTGGAAACTGACTGTAAACAGTGTAAAATGACCTGCCTCCCTGTTGGAAGCTGCACTGATCTGTGCATTGACCTCTGTCTAGAACTGCATTAACCTTTTTCACAGTGAAGAAATTTGAAAACTCTGCTATTTTTCTTCTTTACAAAGCTACATTAAGATATAAAACATCATTTGGACAGGTTGCATTATTTCTAACCTTACTCAGTGAAAAGAGAACCATTTCTACATTTGCATTTAACATAAAAAGCTAAGGTTTGTGTGATCCAAAGTAGGATGTGAATGAGGAAATATTTGGAGCCTTATAACAGGTCTTCTGCATGAATAATAGGGACTTCTGCATTACTGCGGTAAGATGGATGAGTTAGGTATCAGAAAGAGACACTTGTACATACTTTAAACCTTACTAATGGGTTCTTCCAAGAAAATACATTTGCATATTGCTTTCTAAAACTGAAGGCTAGGACTGTGCCAGCTTTGAGCCTTCTGTAATGATTCCAGGGAGTCTCTCTGTTAAAATCTGGACCCACATATATGGTGTATGTGTGGATGTGAGAGGGCAGTCTTGGGGTGTTGGTCCTCTCCTTCTACCTTGTTTTTGACTCTACCTGCCCATCACACTTTAGTGTTCTCCTGGTTTCACCTCCCATTGCTTTGCTATCGGTTTTTGTGATGACAGATGGATGAGGCACATTGTCCTAGATTTACCTGAGTGCTGGGGATCAAACTCAGGTTTGCAGGTTTATTCAGCAAGAATCTTTAAACCCCTGAGCCATCTCCTTAGCCCTGAACATTTATTTTCAATGAATCATAGTATTATTTCTGTACTATCAGTTGAAATCAGACATTCTTCAGGTTTCTTTTTTAATGATCTCTTACTTAATTGTCATGTGTCCTGGTAAGAATTCAACTCAATTGTCTCAACTTTAAAAAGCATGAAATTACCCCAAGATGCATAGGCTAATGTTTGAAATATGGGATGATGCTTAAAACTCCAATCATTGAAAGCAAGAAGCCATGTAAAACTATCTTTGTGCTCAGTATTAAAGGGGCATGAGTTCCCATCATTGCTTCGAGTGATTGCATGGCCCATTTGCTGAAACAAACACTGAAAGAAGAGGGGGCTTCAATTTGGTGCTGAATAACTTAGCATCTATCTAAGATTGATGGAACACAAAGAATATCCTATTAACTCCAACTAACTTGCTACAGGGTGTTGGCACTCTGGTTGTCTGTGGGTAAACTTAATATCGTGATTAGCTCTTCTTAGAATGCCTCTCTAAACTCTTCTATGAAGTGGGGGGTTGGAGGCTTGCTAATACCTATGGTGCTTTCAAAAGTCTGTAGGGGTCTGGTTGCTTGGAATTGTAACACATTCGTTACCTTGACAACTCCAGGCAGCAAAGGCTGGGTTTTGAATGACTTAGATTCCTTGGCAATTCCTTGTAGGGATAAATGATTTGTGTGTCTAATCAATGAGTGGCAAAGGTATGTTCTTTAATAAGATTAATGGAGCTCCCATAAAGCATTTTGTATGCTATGCCCAATAGCATGCCTTCCTTAGAAATGTAGTTAAAATTCCTTAAAATGTAGTTAACATTTCTGAAGCATAAACCCCAGGAAGGAGTAACCCATTTTGAATGTCAGGTGAAATTCCAGGCTATAACCATAACAACACAACCCACTCTCTCAAGTATCTAGGCTCAGAATGTGTCCCGAGTCTTTTTCATTTTTTATGTCTTTCTTCCTCCATTTTTTATTTCTTTCTTCCTCCTGTTAATGACACAGATAACATTGGAATACCTTTAGACCTAGGATCTCCCTTTAATAAATTAATCCTGATTTTGTATTATTTAGATCCACGAGGAAAGAATAAAAAAGACCTTGGTGTTTTCTCTCTGTTTAAGGAAATTCTATAGCATCATTTATATTTTCTGAGTTTTTCATTTCTGTTCAGTTCTTTTTTAAACATATTTATTATAAATAATTATATACATTGTATGAACAAATCTTGTGAATGTGTTCCCGTTTCCCTCCTCTCTGTCCCCTACCCACTGGGGTACTTCCTCAGTGTGTATACTAGATATGTCCATAGTATAGGGGGGTATGAACTGCATCAGTGGTAGCCAGGTTTTTGTTCTTCTTTTTCCTTCCCCCTGTGTATTGCTGCTGAGGGGGCAATGTCTCTGGATATTCTCCACCACCATGGCTCATATATTCTTTCTGTCCCTTCCTCCGCTCAGTTCCCTGAGTCATAACTAGTTTACCTTCTCAAGCTCATGTTTATATTCCTTTCAGTTTGACTATGAAATCTTGGGTCACAAGCATAGGATTCTATATTCATTTTTATACAGTTGAATCAAAGTTTTATATGTTTTATGTTATTTTTTTCCCTTGATATATTATGTAAAAACTTAGCCACTGAAAACTCACATTTGTGCTGAGAAGAAGTGACAGTGGAGTATTCAGCATTAAGTGACACATTTCTGTCACACCCTCCAAGGCTCTGGAGTTATTGTAGAAGATGTGGAGGAAAGAACTGAAGAGCCAAAGGAAGAGAAGGACTACTTAGAATGCTGTCTTCGAGGTACAAAATAACCTTGGTTTGCATGACCTCATGGTGTTTGACATGGCCTGCACAGGACCTTCATAACAGGAAAGAAATAATGATGACATCAAAGTAGAAGAGAGACTAACTGTAAAGAAGAAAGGATTCAATGGGGGGGGGGTAAATGTGAGACGGAGGAGATGGGAGTGGTGAGATGGAATTGTCATGATTAGTGTCTATATTTGTGGAAATTGTCATTAAAAGTTAAAACAGCATTGGTATCTGACACGTTTTGTGAATCTGGGATTATCTCACTTTGTGGGCTCCAGCTCCATCTTCCAAGGATTCAGTGAGGTTGTCAGCTGGAGCCACCTGTGACACTTGTCCAGGCAGAAAGAGCCACTTCTGGGCTCAAATATGAAGCTGTTGGCAGGAATGCATCCATTGCTCCCTCACTTTCTTTGTAAGGTGTTCTCAGAAAGAGTAGCCTGTTCTCCTAGGAGCAATGAGGGAGACAGCAGAAAGGACTTTCACAACCCAGGCTTGGAACTCATCATTATTTTACATTCTGTTCTATCAGCCACAGAGGCCAGCCCCAATAGAACATGGGAGGGGACACACCAGGTGTGAACAAGAGGAAGGTCATCAAGGGACACATTTATTTTACCTCCTCACTTTGCCAGGGTGTAGAAACTCAATTATAGTTTGGAACCTCTTATTCAAGGCTCATTCCTACAGCTCTGTATGAATCCTTACATAGAGACTTCTATGCTTCTTCTGCTCTGAGGTATGTGGATGTGAGAGACTAAGAGAGTTAAAGGAACATGTATATCTGATTTTTGTCATTTTTATAATGTCTACTTTAAAAACTGATGGAAAATTCTCCCAGATATGGTTATATATCTAATCTATAACTTTCAGTGGGGTACTGGCTTTTTGTACCCCTGTGATGGTTAAGTTTTGTGTCAACTTGACTTTTTTAGTAATCTTGGGTGGGTCTCTCAGGATGTTCACAGGAAGGCAGCCTCTCAGTAGGGAGCAGGATGTAAAGAAGCTCAAAGAAGCTAGAAGTAAACATCCTTTCCTGTGTAGGCAGTGCAGGAAGGAAATTCCAGAGACTCAAGAAGCCAGCAAATCTGGGATAAAGGTATAAAGGTTGGATAAGTCTATATAAAGGGAGAGAAAAAATCTCCTCTCCATCCTCTTGCATGTTTGCTGTTCTGTGTGTGTTGATGATACTCTCTCTTTCTTTCTCTCTCTCTCTCTCTCTCTTCTCTCTCCTCTCTCTCCTGTTTGTACCTATGAAAGGGGGGTCAATCTCTTTCTCTTATGTAACTTACCCTGGATCTGTAGCTTCAATAAATCCTTTCCTCCCATAACTTTGCCTGGTTTGGAGGTTGATCCCAGCAGTGCGTGGCTAACTACTACAGGTTTGGTACCAGGAGTGGGGTGATATTGCTGAGATGAATATGACTCTGTGGATTTTAGTCTTCTGGAACTTGTGTGCTGGAGGAATGGACATGGACTTCATACTTGCAAATGGAGATGCTTTCCAGCCAAGTTTTATGGACTATTTTTGTGGGAATTGTAGAAAGAATTGGATTTGGATTTGGAGGTTTGGCTTGTAAATTTTCTAAGGGGAAGAAGAGAGTACAGAAAATATTATTGGAATTAAACTGCTGGAATAGTGGAGGACTGTGTTTTGCTGCCTGTGCCCAGAGAGCTTGATCAAGGTTGAATTTAGGGACTGGACTTGTGTACTTGGCTAATGACATGGAACTGAGAATTTAAGATTTAATTTTGGAAAAACCTCAAAGCAAATTTAACTTACTGGCACAGACACTGGCTTTAGGTTACTGAAGCTGCTATTGTCAACACATAAGTAATCCTAAAGAAGATAGATCTAACTACTCTACATTGAAGCAATGGAAAGTATGCCTGAGATGTTTCATCCAGGGAGGCCTGAATCATAGATTCTGCAAACTATTTTAATTGGAAATAACTGAAAGAAAGGAACTTGCTCTCCAAGTTCACGACTTATTTCATCTCTGAATTAACACCATGGCTGTGTCCTGCATATCTGGTATTTCTTTTGGAAGCATAAGAAATCCATGCATGGAGTGAGTCATGAAGTACACATGGTTCCAGAAGCTGCTGCTGAGATGCAGTATACAGGGCATGGAGTCCCTGATGGGCAAGTGAAGCCATTGGAAAATGGACCATTATTTACAATGGAGACCCAAAGATGTTTTGGATATACCAGGACTATGTAAGAGCTACAATGGAATACTTTTGGCTTGGGATAGAAGTTTTCACCAGCTACCTAGCCAAGCTGGAGGGATGGAAATGGAATATTCAGAGACTGTCTGTCCCTGCTTGTGATATTGGTCTTGAACTGCAGATAATTGATATTTACCTAATAGTTGTTGAGTTTGCATTCGTCCAGTCTTGTTATACCTAATAGCAGTTGGAAATGTTTACTCTGTGCCATTATATGTTAAAAAGTGTGTAACTTGCTTTGATTTTACAGGACTCACAGTTAAGTGACCTTGCCTTTGTGTTGATGAGAAATCATGCATTTCCAGTTGTATATGGGGCAGGAATATCATGTTAGACAGATTTATGATTTTCTCTCTCTCTTTATTTGGAAATTAAGTATGATTTAAGGAGATATGGTTTGATGTCAAATTGACAGGAGGTGCACTTGTGATGGTTTTGTTATCAACTTGATCTTTTAAGTAATCTTCTGTGGTTCTTTGAGGATGCTCACAGGAAGGCTGTCCTCTGAGTCAGGAGCAGGATGTAAGGAAGCTCAGGGAAGCCAGAAATGAACATTTCTTCCTGGGAAGGCACTTCAGGAAAGGAATTCCAAAGACTCAGGAAGCCAATAAAGCTGGAATAGGGATGGAAAACCCCACCCTAAAGGAGAGAAAAATCTCCTCTCCCCATGCTTGCTTGTTTGCTGTTCTGTGTGTAAGGTGTTGGTGATGGCTTCTCTCTGTGTGTGAAAAGGGGGTCAATTTCTTTCTCCATTATGGACCTTAACCTGCATATGTATCTTTAATAAATCCTTTCCTCCCATAACTGTCGCTGGTTTGGAGATTCATCCCAGCAGCTGACTACAACTACTACCAAAGTATTAGAACACTATTATACCTCTCATTGAAGATAGACAGTAGAGAAGCCCACATATCATAATCAAACATTAGAAATGCAGTAGCCAGAACAGAAATATTGATATATACAGTTAGTGTCAAATACATATCTATCTTAAAGCCTATTGAAAAAAACAAAATATATCATTAATATTAATAAATAACCTAATGCTAATTACATGTTGATATGTTTTATATGTACATATATTAGGTTAATTAAATTATTGAATTAAAATTAATTTTATATATTTTATATTAAGTACAATAGCTACTGGAAACAGTAAAATTCCTTATTTGACTTCAACTGTAGGTCACATGACATTTCCATTACTGCTCTTGATACTTAGATGGGAAAGACAATACAGAGGAAATTCACGTCCTATACAAGAACTTCAGATCTCTTCCCACCATGGATATTTGGTAAAAGTAACAAAAAAAACACAAGTAAATATAGACTTTGCAGAAAATGGTATGAACAGAAAATATTGTGATTGTTTTAACCATGTCTCCTTAGCACTAGTTATATGAAAATGTTATCTGCTTCGTCCTGAAAACAGTTGAACAATTTCTGCAGAGTTCTGTTATTCTAAGAATATGCAGGATGGAGGGACCAGGTTTGTATTGTCCTTGGACATAGCCTTCAAACAAAGAGGGATAGACATTAATAAATAAACAACATCCCACTTTTTTTGTATCTCATGTAGAATATACTTGTTCAATTCCTTGTGACACAGAATCCATGTTCTCTTGGTGTTTCTGAATTAAAACAAACACAATAATCTTAAAAATGCACTGTTAATAGGAAAAGTGCTTTCATACATATCTTCCTACTTGCTCTTTCCACATTGTGAGTGAGGCATCTGTTACTGTGAACACAAGCTGAATTCTACCTTGAACCTACCCATCATTACCCTTGCAATAGTTAACTTATATAACTCAGTTTTAAATTTTCAAGGTAAAATCTTTGCCTACTGGAATGAATAAAACTGAATATAAGAAACATCTGATCCATAAGCATTCAGTGTTTGCCACATTAATTTCAAATCAAATTGTACTTACATCTATGTTTTACATCTGCTCATCCCATACCAATTCCTCATTTTCTTTATATTTTCTTCCCTTCTATAAATTATCCAGGTATGACCACTTGTTTAATCTTGCACAGTAGCATTGACCTTGATTTTAAAAGCCCTCTAGATGATGGGCTTCTTTGGTGTAGTCCCAGAACTTCCCCTTAGGCTTTGCTAAACATTGGCATTGTTTGTGGATGTAACTGAAAACATACATGATTATTTTTCATCACCATGATGCTCATGGAGTCTTTTGTTTGGAAAAATCTTTGACAAATGAAGCCAAATAAAATCTTTGACAAATGAGGCCTGATAAAGAGGCTCTATCAGGAAAGTGCTGTAACAGCAAGTATAGACGAATGGTCAATCAAAAGAATCAGGAAAGGGCTGGAGAGATTGCTCAGTGCTTAAGGCACTTCACTGCAGTGCTAAAGGACCTGGGTTCAATTCCCCATTGCCCACGTAAGGCCAGACACAAGGTGGCACATGCAACTGGAATTCATTTGCAGTGGCTAGAAGCCTTGGCATGCTCATTCTCTATCATCTCTATCTCAAATAAGTAAATAAAATATTTTTAAAATATAAAAAAGACTCATAAAGATAAAATGAGGAGATCTCAAGAAAGATGGAAATGAGTACATCATAAAATGATACCATGTTACCCAGCAAGTTCATGGCAGTTACAACCTAATCAAGGTATGGGCATGGGTCAGGATTTCTATGGGGGTGGGTGGTTTACATTCATCTAGCGCTGTGCTTGAATGGAAGCTCCTCCTTCATGCTCTGTCTCCTACTTTATCACCAGGCCTGGCACAAACAAAACATGCTTGTGGTTTTTTCTTTTTGTATAAATGTATACCTAAATGATAAAATAATTTGCCATTGAGCCTATGTTAATCTCCTCCTGATTCTGAAAACACATCTATCTATCTCGGCTTTCCTAAAGGAAAATACAGGCATGTCTTAAGCAAGAATGTTGACCTGTCTTTGTGCATTCTCTCAAGCTGCTACTAATGAAGCAGAGGAAGATTCAGTTACATTTTATAGTTCTCAGTCAGAGACATCTGGCCACAGGGCAGAAGGATGTTTTCATAAATGTAAGGAAAATAATCTACAGGTCCAATCTGCACAATGTTTAATGCCAGCATTCTCTTCACTAACAATATGGTACAAGAGAGGCTGGGGGTCATTAGAGGACCTGAAAGCATCCTGCAATGTGCTCGTACAAGATTAGTCCTTCATCGAAAAGATGTATTCATTCTCAATATGGCCTGTGTCAGGGTTGCTGGCCTTCATATGTGGAAGCTTTCCAGTTCATCAAGGCAAAGAGCTATTTTCTGGGGTTGAAATAAAAGAGCAAACTGTGGGAGGCTTGAAACCTTTGTGACTATTCCTCACTTTTTTCTCCATTTCCTGCTCTCTCTTTTACCCACCTATTTTTACTTTGTTTACTAAATAAAAGAAACTATATGGCATGGTGTGATAATATCCCCCTCCCCCAACTTCCACACAAGAATTGGGCTTCCGGTTTAATACCAAGGATTTAAAAATACTGCACTCTGCTCTGCTTGCTATAGTTTCTTCCATGATCTGAATGAACTCAAATCCCATCTAGTGTCATTCAAGACAGGCTTGCATACTGTACTTCGGTGGCCTTGTCACCATTTCAGGGCTCAGATAACAAATGATCTCCCAAAGTATGGTGCTTTGATATGTTGAATAAGGTGGACAACCTCAGAAGTCCGCCTGAACTGAATCTCCTGCTTACTTATTATTCCTCCCAAGATATTCACAAAAATCAGAATTTCTCTTCCCTAAGGTGAAGCAATATTCTAGACACAATATTCTAATTTTGTTTTTGCTGTCTGTGTGGGAGTGAACCATAAATTGTCTGGCCTGCTTCATCTAATAGTGGGTTCCAAGACCCTCATAGTGGAGTTGTCCCTGCTCTTTCCAGGAAGGAAAGGACAGGACATAGAGAAGCCATGAGGAGTCCCCACACACAGTATATATTGAACTAATTCCCCTCAATTAACTTCTCATATCATCCTCTCCCTTCCAAACCCTCAATCTTCCCAATTATTCTCTACCTTACTTTGATGCCTTTTTGTAACTCACTGAGCTAAATTAGGGTTGCTTGCGTTATCATGGATGTGGGGTTGTTTACTGGAAAATGGGTAGCTTACCAGTGGTTATATCACTAATGAAAACAATACCCCTCTCCTAGCAACAATTAGCTGCCAGTATTTACTCTGGGAGGTGTGGGTCTTATCAACCCTTCCCCTATCCACAATGAAATATTGACAGGATCAATCTTATGCAGGAAACTACAGTTGCTGTAAGTTGATGAGGCTAATCGCTACGTGTATCTAGAAGACAACATGCCATAGCCCTCTTTACCATCTTCCTCATGTCTTCTGTAGAGTGGATTTAAGTCATTCATAAAGTCTTAACGTTCCACCAACATTTTTAGACAGACATTTTCCTGATTAGGCTCCTGACATCCCTTTTCTTTGAATGTTTACCTTTTAAAACTTTCAGTTTCATTTTTTTCTGTATTTTTATATGTAAATCTGTGGATCTTTCCCAAGGACATTGGAGCCAATCCTTGGACATTTCATCAATAAAGGTAGATAGCACCATATATCCCTGTGTCTACAGGAGAGGAAGCAAATAACTTCTATGAACACCAATTAGCAAACACAGGTGGTCTAATTTTATTAACTGTATTTCCCATAGCCCAATGGTTTTTTTTTATACATTCACCACAAAGCTCAAGAGCTATCCTGCCTTGTGCTTCATCAGAGTTAAGACTTCTGGTATGATTTTACTTGGCATTTATAGCTAACCTTAATTCTTCTACCTAAATTACAAATTAAAGTTATGGTATAGGCTTAACATTAAGGTTTACAAGTAGGTCATTTCTACTGCCCTACATAGGCATCTAAAAAAAACATAATGAATCCACATTAGCTAGAGATTTTCTGTATTACATTGTTTAGCTATACATGTTAAACTGCTAGATTTGCCAAATTTAGAGGCAAACTAGAATATCATTCTCACCCCGCCTCACCCCCATGGATTGCCTATTTTCTAATCCATTAAAAATGCTAAGTTTTATTCTATTTTATTAACATGCATTAAAATTTAATATTGAGAACACAATGCTAAATAATGATGTGCACATGTTAATATATATGCCTTTTATTTATTTTACAATGAATCTCATTTTATATGTAAAAATAGCCAAACATCAGATGCTCTAAATTAAAGAACTCATATTCATTACAATAATTTTATCATTAGGGAGAGTAATTTTAATCTAAAGTACTTCTTGTGTTTCTTTTTTTTTACAAAAATAAAATGCTTAGCAGAAATTCTTCAGCTTGCCTCCTATTTTCCTACATTATTTTAAACACTATCATGAATCCTTATTGATCCTGGATGAAAAAAATGAAATGTGACATTTAAGGTTAACTTTCTTACATGCTCTGTCCCCTATTGCTGCTCTTATTTAGTTTTGTCTGCTAGAGGCCTCCAGGATGCCTCTCTGATATGTAGTGTCATTCTGAAAGGCTCATATATTAAAGGCTTAGTCCACAGCTAGTGGTGCCCATGAGAGGAGATTGAATCCTTCAGATTCAATAATAGAGTGAGGTCTTGGCTGAATGGTGCTCAGGAGGTAAGGTCTAGGTGAAAGAAGTCAGTCACTGGGAATGTACCTGTGCAGAGTAGATCTCATTCCTGGTCCCTTTCTATCTCTCTCTGCTTCCTGACAACCATGAGGTGAGGAGCTTTCCTCTACTACGTGATGAAGTTTCTGGCTTGCCACAGACCTGAAACAATGGAGCCATGTCAGTATGGAATGAAACCTATGAAACAATGAACCAAAATAAATCTTCACTCCTTCAGTTGTTTACTTCAGGTTTTTGGTTCTGGGGGACACAAAACTGACTATATCCCCAGCCTCAAATAAAGTAATGTTTGAAAGGATTGCTTGAAATTCTTGATTTCAAGGAATGTTTACTACTTGATTCAACATTTCAATCACGGCTTTTTTAACTTAAATAAATGCATAAATACGGAAACAAATATGCTGGAATAATTATTAATGTGCTCATTTTTTATTCTCATTTCACTTAATTTTTATCTAATGTTTATTATATATTATGCATTAAATAATGCGTTAGACATACTTTCATTTTGGCTATGATGAAGCTGATAACAGAAGAAAAATAGTTCAGTCATAATATTTTGAAAAGCTGAATAACATTTGTTAAAATGCAATTGGAAAGGTCAGATTGCTTCAAAGGCAAATGGGAGAAGAAATACTCAAGTCAGGTAAAGAAAGGTAATTTCTGTGTATCTGTCAGTTTAGGGTGCTGGAAAATAAGGGTCTGAGAAACAATATAAAGAAGATATGGTGAGGAGGTATTGGAAATTACATGAAGCTAGTAAGTAATGTTTACCGGGACAATCAAGTTGGACCAGGGATCCCAGACTTAAGAGTTGGAGATAGGGACACAACAAGAGGCCAAGAGACAAAGTATAAGCTGCTGCCATTGAGGCGTTTTCAGCATACTTCACCTAGCTGAGAAACCAGTAATTGGAATTCAGGGATCCCTAGAGCTACATCTTAATAAAGGGGAAAATTGAGTCTGAGCATTATGAACATTAAAAATTAACTCTAAATTAGACTAGTCTTGATAGGAATGAGGAGATCTGTTCCCTACTCGAGCTACTGTCTAAAGGGAAATTAATTGTTGAAGGAGAAGAGAAAGTGGAGTATATGCATTTTTCTATATGTCTCTGACATTCAAGCAAAAACCTCCAAGCGTACTATTGTGAGCAAATACCTGACGGGAAACAATTGAAGAAAGGAAAAGGTTTATTCTGATCTTAAAGTTTCAAGGATATTCATTAAATCATGGAAAGGAAGGCAACGCTGCAGAAGCAAGAGTCTGGCAGGTCACATTGAACTCAATCATGAAGCAAAGAATGTTAGTGGATCTGGGCTATAAAACCTCAAGGCTTCATTCATCTCCTGAAGGTACCAAACTCTTCGATATGGTACCATTCACTCTGGACCAAATTTTCAAATACATATCATACAGAGGACATTTCATAACCAATCTACAGCATTCTGTCTCTGACCTCCAAAGACTTCTGATCATCTCATGAGGCAAATACATTCATTCTCACTTCTAAAGACCTTTAAATCTTTAATAATCCCAACACTGTTCAAAAGTCCAAAGTCTCTTCTGATACTCAAAGTAATCACTTAACTGGCACCCCATGTGAAATCAAAAGTTATATACCTTGAACATATAATGGCATTGAATAAAAGTTCCCATTCCAAAAGAGAGGAATGAAAGTGTAGGAAGGCAAGATTGGACCAAGGCTAGACTAAAATACAACAGGACAAAAATCAAATTGTGCAATTCCATGTCTGGCATCTGGGCTCATGACAGAATCCCCTGGGCTCTGGAAGGCTTGGCCAGCCCTTCATCTATAGCACTATTGCCTGTAACACACATAAGCAGCTCTGAGCCAATCCCATTGTAAGCTTACAGGTCTCCTCAGCAGATATGCCATGGTCCTGACCTCTCTAGAAAACTCAGCTTTCCATTACACCATAGATTTCATCTTCACTACCAGATGCCTTGGCGTTTTGGGGCTCCTTGCATGGAATGTAATCTTGCCTTACACTTTGGAGCCTCAGCTTTCTTAAACTGTGGAGCATAATGCCATGGTACTATCACTCTTTCTTTTTTTTTTAATTTCTATAAAACCACTGATACATGTTCCTGGCAAGTTGTGCTTCCATCTTGAAATGGAGCTTAGATCTTTTGAGTTTCAGTGTTAATAGTTTCTGGGTGTTAACTTTGGGGAAACACTAAGCTATTGCTTTCCAGAAGTGGGAAACACCTTCAACACTTTTCCTTCATGCTTTCTCCTTTTAAAAGAATTTGCATTCTTACAAAGTAGAGCTTTCCACAGGTGGAATATTGCCCTTAGGGCATGAATATTATTGTCCCAGTTCAGGGCAATAGGCTTCTCCTGAATGATGCTAATCTATTTAATAACTACTGATGCTTTCTCAGCATTGGAAAGCTCAGTGTGCAAAATTTGCAACTTTCACCTTTCCTCACCATATAGCATATTTTTTCATATCTCTTTGCTCTGCTGATTGCTCTCTTTTACTGTAGAACTAACAATGGCAATCAACAATAGCCATGCCCCTTTAGAATGTTATTTTGTATTGAAATTTCCTTCACCAAACATATTAACCCATTACATTTAAACTCAAAGTCAACCTTACTCAAGTTCTCAGGACATACGCTAAATGCAGAAACAATCTTTATGATGATATCACATCGACTGCCTCTGGCCTCATTTCCAGCAAGGTCCTTATTCTCTGAAACTTCACTTGTCTGCTAGAGTCTACATTTCTCTCAGACTTTTCTTTCAGTCTTCCAAACTTAAGTTCTGCTTATGAAATTATAAGGCTTCTATAGCCCAAAGTTCCAAGATTTCCCACATTTCTCTCACAAATTAATCCAAAGGATGAATGACCAAATGGTCAGGCTCAACACAGTAATGACCCTACTAATTGGGACTAAATTTCTGTATGAGTTACTCTATTAAGGCTGTGATCTTACATGAAGCCAACTTAAGGAAGGAAAGGGTTTATTATGGCTTACAATATCTAGAGGATCCAATCCATCATGGTGGGGAAAGTGCGGCAGAATGTGTAGGAAGCTTGGTGGCCCTTTTTCATTCAGTCAGGAAGCAAAGATAAACAGGAAGTGAGACTGGGCTATTAAACCTCAAGGCCAACCTCCAAAGACCCATTTCCTCCAACAAGGCTCCATCTCCTAATGGTTCTACAACATTCCCAAAAACACAACCCCACTCACTGGGGACTGAGTGTTCACAACACAAGCTTATGGAAAACATTTCACTTTCAAACCACAATACACACCAAGACACATAATGTGTTAATGATGGTAGACAATACAAGGTGCTATTTCCTGAACTTTTCCCTCCCCTCAAATTTATATGTTGAAGTAAAAATAATGATTATTTTGGGTAAATTTGTTCTATAAAGGAGTAATTTAGTTTAAATTGAGATAGTAGAAAAAAAGTAGAATTCTGGACCAATAAAATTAATTGGTTTTATGGTTAATCAGGTTTGAAAACCTGAAGGGATTTATAATCACCTTGGAAACAAGTCCCTGAGTATAAGTGGGAGGGTTTTTCTGTATTAGGCCAGTTGAGTCATGAAGACTGCCCACTAATCTAGGTGGTGCCATTCCATGGGCTAGGGTCCCCGTCTGCATGGGCAAGCTTACTGAACACTAGCATTCATATCTCTACCTCCTGCCTCAGGATGCAATGTGAGCAGTGCCTCTGTGTCTTCCCTGTCATGATGGCCTGATGCTTCTAATCCTCTACTTCTCTCCTGCCTTAAATTGCTTCTTGTCAGGTAATTTGGTCAAAGCAATGGGAAAAGTAACTAATACAGTGCTCTTATTAAATGAGAGACCATAGGATACTTGCTTTCTCTCCTTCATTCCTCTCCACACAGGGGGCATATGTGTACACATCAAGAAGGCACACAGGCTGCAAGTGTACTTTCAGTAGAAAACAAATAAGCAGATGAAATGTCCATAAATATTTAGCTTCTAGGACAGTGAGTAATAAAGTGCTGTTGTTTAGTCACTTTGTTTCATAGCCTGAGAAATACAGAAACATGCCCACGAAGAACCAAATTGTACTTCTGATACCAAGAGAGGGTTAGCTGTCTGGAGTCCCAGAAATCTGTTTGTGGCCTCCTCTTCTTTAATGTACATCCACATTCCAGCTTCATTTAGCTTAGCCAGACTCTGAATGCAGTCCCCACATCTTCGTGTGACTGCCAAATCCTTGTATTTCCCTTGGTGGAAGTTGCTATTAGGAAGAAAGCTAGAAATTCAATTGGGGCCACCCAATTAGTTTTCCTCCTCTCAGGAATCATAACCAAGCACCACTTTCTCGCCTCCGTGTCTAAAAGTAATTGTTTCACAAACTTTGACCAACTTTTGAGTTGCTTCCCTTGAGAGTACAAGTTTGCTATCAGTTATTTATGATCAAAAGGCAAACTCTCCATCTTGATGCTAAATATTTTATCAAACCTAAAGTTGTAATTTTAAAAAATCTGATAAAATATATCTACAAAACTCTTCCATGTTACCAGTAAACACAGAAAAATTAAGAACGTGGAGGGCTATGATAATTAATTAATCACTTTGATTTGATTATTTGGAGTTTCTTTCTCAACAGCTCAGTAACCCCAAAAAAAAATAATGAAACCAAATACCCAGGAATATTTCTAAGAAAATAGATACAAAGCTTTAAATTACAAAAATGATTCAGTAAAAACTTTTAAAAACTAAATAGGGCAGACAAATATCCTATTTTTTAGATTCAAAACCAAGAATTTAAAAATACTAATTGTTGGGCTGGAGAGATGGCTCAGCGGTTAAGGCACTTGCCTCCAGTGCCTAAGGCCCTGGGTTCAATTCCCCAGGACCCACATAAGCCAGACCCACAAGGTGGTGGTCCTGGTGCTCTCTCTCTCTCTCTCTCTCTTTCTCTCCTCTCTCCTCCTCTCTCTCTCTGATTGAAAATGAATAAATAAAATATTTTAAAAAAATACTAATTGTTCCTAAATAAATTTGTAATAGTTCAATGTAACTGTAACATTTCTATTACTGTCAATTATTGACAAAAATGCAGTGAAAATCTGGAAGAAAAAATGGAAGATGTATCCTTGTAGATGTTTAGGTTCAAGAAAAATTTATAGTCACACATTGTGCTCTTTGCTACAAAGGTAGGCACAAGAAACAAATGGAGAAGTTTGGAAATAGACTTACACATATAGAACACATAACCCCCCCATATATATATATGTATATATATATATACAAGTAGTTTTTTTCATATTATAAATCATATATATATATATATATATATATATATATATCCAGATACTCAGAAAGTCTTAAATACTTGGCAGATGCATGTATTGTCCACCCCCCAAGCACACATATACAATAATGTTTATGGCAACATTATTTATAATAGCAACAGACTCGAAGCAAACCAAGTGTTTTTCAATAAAATTTTTAAAAGCCTGTGCAAATAAAATATGTCTATGAGTAAAAATTATGGAATAGTCAACACAGAAGAAATACTATATTCATGAAGGGGAGTGAATTGATGATATATGCACAACATGAATATAGCTCATAAACATATGCTGAGCAAAAGAAGCCAGACACAAAAGAATGCATAATGAATGATCACATTTATATGTAGTTCTACCACAGGGGATTGTGATATACTGAGATGGAGATCAAAGCAGTTATCCTTGAGCTAGACATGAGAAAGTTATAGTGGTTATGCTCTATGCCTTTCCCAATGGTCATAATCCAATAATTTCCATAATTTTAAATATTCATCAAGCTCTATACTTGTGAATTTTTTACTTTTCTATACAATGTTTTTCTGTATATACTGTTCTGCAGCAGAAAACATAAAACATCAATATTATTTTAATAATAACTTTAATAATTATATTATTATTAAAATATAATTATTTTGATGCAGTCAAAAAAAGATTTGTACATAAAAGCTTACAACATCCAGCAGCACATAAAGCTATTATAAATTAGAAATAAAGAGAATAGCTTTTTTCTAAGGCTGGATGAATTCACAGATGTGGCATCCGTAGATATGGAGGACTGGCTGAAGTGAAGCTAGGTTTTTAATGACTTAATTAATTAATTAATAACTGAATAAAGAAATTTGGATATCTGTTGTCACAGGTGAGCCATTTAATATTTATGAGCAAGAAAAGGTTATGATCAAAATTATGCTTCAGACAAATAAATCCATTGACCTCTAGATTATTGGAAGGAGAAGAGAATTGATGTAGCAAGAAAATATAAATGGATATTATGAAAATCTAATTCACTTTCATTTAGAAAGGTTCTACTGAATAGATCCATCCAAAATTAGAGAATGCCAGCTTTTGGATGTTGGAGTGGGAGCTTCCTAAGTGGCATACATGACACCTTTATTAAAAAGAACTGAAACATTATTGGTTGAGTAGTATCTGTAAAACTTTATTGCAGTGTTAAAAATACATGTATGTGGTAGTTTGATTGTAGGTTCTCCATAGACTCAGGTGTTTTGTTAAAGCTTGTAACTTTCAGTCTCCAGCTACCTGGCTAGAGGATGTGTCGCTGTGGCTGGATCCTGAGATCCAGCCCAAAGTGTGCTTGGGGGTGGATTTGATTTCAGCCCCAAAGTGGAAGAAAGTAGTTTAAGCTTTGGGGTCCTTCCTGTGTGTCCCAGGTTTATGTTTGCTGCTTTTGATGTTTGCTGGCTGTTAGTGTTTTTTTTTCCCTCTGCTTGAATGTATGGAAGCAGCTTCTTTTGCCATTCTTCTTTCCTGTGGATCTGTAAGCCTGAAATAAACCCCTACTTCCCCTAAACTTTACCTGATTGGGATGTTCATCCCAGAAACATGAAACTGTCTACAGCAATATAGTTGCCCCAGAAATATATAGCAGTTTATTTTTTATACATAGTAATAATAACATTAGATATCATTAATGCTAGCCCAAAAACTCAACAATAGTGCAGCACTAAGGATCTTATCTTCAGTTTTATTGATGTGTGATTGATAAATAATCCTATATTCAAAGACACACTATTATATTTTAATGTATAGATACATTATAATTTTTTCTATAATGAGCTAATTATCATATTAAAATATTTTTAATTTATTTATTTGCAATCAGAGAGAGAGACAGAAGAGAAACAGAGAGAATGGTCATGCCAGGGCCTCCAGCTGCTGCAAACAAACTCAGATGCATGAGTTACTTTGTACATCTGGCTTTATGTGTATACTGGGAATCAAATCCATGTTTTTAGGCTCTTCCAGAAAACAACCACTGAGCTATCTCTCCAGCCCAATTATTGAGAACTTTAATATATGGACATATATTTGAGCTTGCTCCTGTCCCTTTATCTCCATTTGTCCCCTCTCCCCATCCTTCATCCTATGAAGACTTTTCTCTTGCCAGATAGCCCTTCCTCAGTTTTGTTGCCTCATTCCTTATGACTTTCTTTATCCTCCATGCCAAAATGTTAATGGGCACAGAGCTGTGCTATTTTGTGAGGGTATTGATAACCACTATGAGGTCATGAAATCACCAGTTGGTTCATTTTGTTAAGTCAGTGCCCCAAAGTACTCTTCCCACTTTGTCTCTTACCTCCTGTCCACACCCACTTCTGCAATGTTCCCTGAGTCTTGCAGGGTATGTTAGATATCTTTCGTGCTGAGTTCTCAGCACACTCTTATTCTCTGCTTTGATGATATTTGTCTCTTCAGTGTCTACTAAAATCTCCATAGAGAAGCTTTTCTGGCTAGCAGTGAGAGTAGTACTCATTCACTGTAACACCTGCTCTGCAATGTCCCCTGACCCCAAATGAGTGTGATAGATGACTCATCCAGTGCTTACTGGGATTTCTCTTCTTGTCACTTTGATGAGTTGTTGGTCTCACTGGTTGATTTTCACCATCATCTGTAAAAATAAAGTTCTCTAGCCTAAAGTTATTAATCAAAGGACATAACATATATACTTAGATGGCTTTTTCATGGCTATAATGTCTTTGGCCAAAGGATAGTGGAAGTTTCCTTCTAGCATCTATGACCTTCCAAATATAAGCTTTTGACTAAGTTCTCAGTACTAAGCACAAATTCCCTTCCACTTAGTGGGGGCCTCTTATTCAATTAGAGAGCAAATTATTACCTCCCATAATTTATATGCCACCACTACACCCATGGGCACAACTTGCCTTGCTGCTTGATTGTTTAGCTTATAATATCCACTGTGTTCAGACTGTAGATAACTTTTACCCCCATTAGCTTTGGTAGACTTTGCAACACTATGACAGCTAGCCAGCAGGGAGGTGGCTACCATTTCACTCCCAGCTTGATTTCTC
Organism: Zapus hudsonius; assembly: GCA_004024765.1. Lineage (NCBI taxonomy): Eukaryota > Metazoa > Chordata > Mammalia > Rodentia > Dipodidae > Zapus > Zapus hudsonius. The sequence continues at coordinate 29,559 of PVHP010017018.1, forward strand.
AATATCCTATAACCATAATACCATAGCATGCGGTGACTTCTCTAATAAGCTCTTGTCTTCTAGTTCTGGTGGGTAACCAAGCACTATGACAATGGCATATATTGTTTTGGGAGCCTCATGGGAATTTCTGACCAGCAGCTCACTATGGTGAGAGGGAGAATGGTGTAACTCTAGTATTGAGATTTCTGTACCCTTTTACTGACATCTCCATTTTCTGCATCTACCTAGGACTTTCAGCTCTCCAACATGCTGAGACTGTAGGCTTCTGAGCTCTTGTGTCATTTTTAAATGAAAAATATCTTCAATATCTTCAACACAGCTCTTTTAACATGGAAATTAAAGGAAATGGTAGTGCCAAACAATTTTGTGAAGCTTTTATAGAAGGAATAAGCTTTTTCAGAAAAACTCTAATATGATTTACACCTTGGCAGAGACTGTATCCTAAGTCTAGTCCAAGCTGAAATGGAGGTTGTAAAAGTGTGACTAAGATGATAAGTATGATACCCTTCTCTGGTTGTGACATATCACTACTCACAAATCCACATCACAAAATCAAGGTCCTGTTAACAAAGATTAAATGGGATGTTCTTAACAGAATAGACTTTTTCACAGGTTAAAATATGGTGGATATATGAGATATATGAGTGGATATGATGGTCTCTGCTCTCAAAAGGTATGTATGTGGTATGTGTGTGAACATTTTAAGTGTCCATAAGAAATAAATATACTTGGGGCTGGAGAGCTGGCTCAGTGATTAAGCCACTTGCCTATAAAACCTAATGATCCTAGTTCAATTCCCAGTACCCATGCCAGATGCACAAATGGGTGCATGTATCTGGAATTTGTTTGCAGTGGGCAAGGGCCCTGGGGTGCCCATTTGTATTTTCTTTCTCTCTCTCTCTCTCTCCTTCTTCTTTTCTCCTTGCAAATAAATAGATAAAAAAGAAAGAAATATTTTCATATACTTAATATGGAATCAAGAACTTCTACCTAACTTGTTGGAAAGTGACTACATATTTTAAATTAACATTGTTTTTTAACCTCCCAAAACTGTCTTCAAACATATATAACAATGCAAAAGTTAAAATGACTAATATAGTCAGTAGTAATAATGGAAAAATAGAGTAGAGATATTGATGTGATCTGTAATTTATGTGGAATGAGAACTTAACCAAACATAGTGTTATTAATAGACTCTTATTTTGTGTTAGTAAAGGACTTATCTTTCTCAAAATAGAGTTTTGAGAAACCAGTATTTCATCCCTGAAAACAAGAATGCACATGTGAAGTTATTAGAGTTTACATAAGAAATAGTAATGGCAGAAAGGTTATAAGAAAGTAATGTTCTTAATGAGAAAGCTTCCTATAGGCTGTTTGCAAGTACAATTTCTCATTCTTTCTCAAAGGATTTATAACATAAGTCTGATCTTTAAGATTTTTTTTAATATTTCTTTTTATGTGGGAGAGTGAGGAGAGGGGAGAAAAGAGTATGGGCACACTAGGGCCTCTTGTCACTGAAAACAAACTCTAGACACATGAGCCACTTACTGCTTTGTGCATCTGGCTTAACAAGGGTACTTGAGAATCAAACCTAGAACATCAGTCCAGCTTTTCAAGTCAGCGCCTTTAACTGCTGAGCCATCTCTCCTGCCCTGATATTAGTTTTATATGACTATTTCTTCATTTGCAAAAGTTCTCCGATTCCTTTAATGCTCTCATTCCTTGAAATAAATACTATGCCTGCCTGTTTCTTGCTGTATTTCTTTTGTATGCTGAGGCCAATCAATACATATTTATTAAATAAGTGATTTTTTTTGTTAAAATAAGTAGTATTCTTTCTGTTTAACAGTTGTCCTAACTGATTCACTGATATTCTCTAGTTTAAAACTTTTGTCATTAGCCCCAAGTATATCAGATATTTCAAGTTTAATAGCTTTGTATTTTTCCTATAATATTTTAAAGCATCCAACATGGGCTCTCCTATACTTCAGGTCATTCAGTGAGTAATTGCTATCCTCATGAACAAAGGGATTCCGGGGGAAAGTTGAAACAATGTTGAATTGGTACATTGTTTCTGATTACCTACATATCACAATAGAGGTTAACCTAGAGAAATAAAAAAAAAAAACTAAGACACCTATTATAAATTTTTTTTAAGTATTATTAGCTGTTATATGAAGTCTTTCTGAAATGCTAGGTCAGAGCTAATTCATAGTTTGATTCTTAAATTATTATCTGAATGTTATACTGTTGACCAACATGAAAACATTTTATTTGAGGTGGTTAACACAAACTTCATTCACCATGGGAGTGTCCAAGAATGGTGCCTGAGCAATGGACCTGACTTCAATATGAATGATATACTCCCCAGTGCATGGCGAATTTTCGTTAAGTGTAGTTTTTCCACTGGATTTTTAAAAAGTGGAGTGGGCAAGGGAGATATGCCCAAGAGAAGAAGTAATAAGTGCATATGTGACATCATGAGTATGGCATAGGTTGAATTGTGATGCTTGCGATGGACACGGAAAACTATGAAAGGAAAGTTCAGTCTGTCTGAGGATAACTTATCTGCAATTCAATATGGAATTATTGTTTGGAAATTGTGTGAAGCCTGAACTAAACAGGAGTCTGTTTAAGAAGTGGAACAGTGTGCATCGGACCCTAAGGAAAGCATTTAGTGAAAAGCAATCATTAAGACAGAGTTTCAGAAAGGCAATGGGAGAGGTCCAGGTCAGGTCACCTCATCATGGGCTGGCTCAGCTTGGTACTTTTGTCACTCTTCACCTCCCACTCATTTCCTGCCTGGATTTGCCTTCAGACCTTTGGCTTCATGGTCCGTTTCCTATCCTGCACTTATATTCCTGTACCTGACAGTCGATTTAACATTTCTGGCCTCCCAGACCTTGTCTTAGCATTATGTTTCCCTGAGGAGCATCTCATCTGACCTGTCTGTGGGGAACTTGGATGGGTGATATCTATCTTTTACTTTTTAAGAGGGAGAAAGTATGGTGGCTAATAGCATCTTTTACATGCTGACCATATTTATTTCAAGAGAGCACTTTATTAGACATATAAACAGCACAGTAATGACGTGGTACTTTCTAAGGTTTGCAAACACATACAACTAATAGGAATAGATTCCTTAGAAGAGAAGCTATGAATCACAGTGCTCCCCTGACACACTTCAAAGTGTACCAAGGGAATAGACTGTGCTTCCAAAATAATACAGATCCGATCTGTTAACATGAACTGAAAATGTACTGTGCATCTGACACTGCCCTAAGCTGTTGTAGAAAATGTTTCAACAGTAAAAGTATCTGAAAAATTGAACTTCTGATTGGTCTCTACTCTCAAAGTGATGTAGATAGGATTAGTAATTGGATATCACTTGCATTTAGATATTCCAACATTATAAAACATTTATAATATGTGCAGTTTTGAAATATTTTAACTTTTTTATTATTTTAACTATTTTAACTTTTTCCTTTTTGTCTGCCTCACATGAAATTTGTAGGGGAAAAAAGGATTACATTGGGTGTTCTGATTAGGAAGTGACATTTAGTGGTCTTAAGGTGGCTTTTGCAACTAGTGAAGACAATATAACTATAAACATTAAATAATGAAGAATTGAGTATCATTTTCATTTAAAGCCTTTTCTCATATGGCTCTCTTCATTTCGAATATCCTATCTCTACACTTCGTGTATAAATTTCTTCTCATTCTTTGGAACCTGACAGCTAAGGTGAGAGTACAGTGACCCTTAAAGTATTTGCCAACATTGTTAACTAGATGGGTGGTTCTCAAACTTGAGCATATCAGGTTGCTAATACTCATCTATAAAGTGTGACACTGAGGAGCACACATTTCCCTGATTAATGATGGCTTGGGTGATGCTAACGCTGTTGATACAAATACTGCACTTGGAAAATCATTGAACCATTATAACAAATACAAAAGGTTGAATGTCTCCTCTGAACCAATAGACAAAATATAAAAGGATGAGTGGCTACATTGCTTCAGTTGAGTGATACACTGTTGTATATGTGTTCAATTCATTGGTTGCATTATTTAAATAAGATTTACTTTTATCACTAATTTTTATCCTAAAACCCATTATCTAATTACCTATTCTATGCCTCAATTTATGTATCTAGTAAATCCCTTAAACTTAAATATAAAAAAATGAACTATTTATTTCTGCAAATCCTCTAGTCCTACTAAAATATCTTAAAGGCAAATTCCAAATGATTAGGCAATTTATAGGTGACTTAACTACTTTCTCAAGAAACAATAACAACAAAAAACCTGAGTAATTTTTCTAGAATGCAAAATATCAAGGCACTACAAATAAAACTTAAAATTATTATTTAACCAAAAATTACAAACAGGCAACAAATATAAAATATGGTGATGAAAATCATCAATCAATTGAAACTAACTCAGAATAGACACAGGTGCTAGAATTCGTAGGCAAGGTTTTAAAACGGTGATTGCAATAATATTCCATGTGTTAAAAGGTGAGAGACTTAGACAATAATTTAGATACTCAGTCAAACTTACAGAAATGAAGCTATAATATATAAGAAATATTCACTTTGGAAGTAACAGAAGGTAACACAAGGCATATGAATAATTAACTTGAGGAATATAATAGTTACTTTTTTTCATTACTGTGACAAATACCTGACAAAGGCATCTTAAAGGGGGGAGAAGAGGCTTAATTTGGTGTATAGTTTGAAGGAATAGAGTCCATCATAATCAGGAAGGCATGAGACAGATAGTCACATGGTATTCTGTATTCAGGAAGCAGAGATTAGAATACTGTTGTTCCGTGCACTTTCTTCTTGTTCTTTGGTTCAGAACACAAGCCTGTGGAATCATGCTGCCAGCATAGCGAGGATTTTCTCATCTTAATGGATTCTTTCTGGAAATACCCTCACAGACACATCAAGAGTTGCATTTCCATGGTCTTTCTAAATTCAAAGTTGAAAATGACTATAAACCATCACAAGAAGCCTTGGTAGAAATAATTGAAAAGGAAATTCAGAGTGAACATAGACTAAAAATATTAATAAATGGTCAATGTATTATAGGAATTCACAAGCCTTGTGTGCATGTAAAGACATTTTTTCATGCACAAAGTAAAGTGGCGGACAATATATTATAAATATGTGGTTGAGAAAATTTTAACTCAAGGCTCCCTAGTCCTGGTATGCTCACCCTGCATAAACCCGGGGACAGTGAATCTCATCATAGATTTTACTGTTCTGAATAGGTTATGTAATACAATATAATTTATCATAAAAAGAGATGTTTTGAGTGATCTAACTTAGTCAGAGGAAGAGGTCTTTGAAAGAAGATAGTTTTCTTCATCTGTCGGCAGAAGCTAGTACTTTAATATATAAGGTGTCACATGATTTGAAGATGGAAAGGGGCATTGACATGGAGCCACGGCACCTCTGGGTGTCCTCTGGCTAACAGACAGAAAATCCAAACCCGAAGGAATGATTTCAAAAACAGATTTTGAGAGAGAGAGAGAGAGAGAGAGAGAGAGAGAGAGAGAGAGAGAGAGAGAGAGAGA
>PVHP010017019.1:0-35019 GCA_004024765.1 Zapus hudsonius
ACCACCACACCCAGCCAGAGTAAGTTCTAGATCAGCCTTGGCTAGAGTGAAACCCTACCTCGAAACAAAACAGAACAAAACAAAAAGGATGAAATTCATTGATTGCAAGAGCTTAAGAAGACATAAGCATAAAAATATTCAAACTTAGATTCAGAGATCATGTTACCTTGTTTGTTTATTTTATTTTATTTTATTTTTTTGAGGTAGGGTCTCACTTTAGCCCAGGCTGACCTAGAACTCACTCTGTAGCCCCATGATGGCCTTGAACTCACAATGGTCCTCCTACCTCTGCCTCTCCCTGTGCTGAGTTAAAGGTGTGTACCACCCATACCTGACTTGATGATGCCTTTATTTCAACACTTTACTGGTCATCTGAAAATTTATTTCGCATGTCTGTATGCTAAATTAACAGCCCATTTTTTTAATTCTAAAAATTTGGTAATTAAATAAGTGATAATGTTTTCTGAAACAAAAGTTTCAATTTTTTAAAATTGCAAATTCTAGCTATTAGATGCTGGAGGTATAGCTCATTGAGCACTTGCCTTACATGCAGAAGGCCCTAGGTTTGATTCCTGTCACTATACACTTAAAAAATGGTTCTAGGGGCTAGGAAGATGGCTCAGCAATTAAAGGTGCTGCTTGTAAAGCCTGCTGGCCCAGTTTCAGTTCCCAATCTACTCACATAAGCCAGATGCAAAAAGTGGTACAAGCATCTGACATTCATTTGTAAGAGATCCTGTAGCACCCATACACATACCAACACACACGTGCACATGAGTATCATGCTCAAATAAAATTAAACATTTTAAAAGTATACTTTGTTTCAAGTTACAAATACAAGTAGTTTAGATATAGATGACGTTAAAGCTTTGTTAATTACAGTAAACTAAACTTTCTCTTTTTTCTCTAATGCAAATTAGATTCTTTATTAGTCTGTTGCTACATTTTCATGATATTACTGTGCCAATATTATTTTTGCTTACCAAAAAAATGCTTTTTCCTCTTCAACTCATTTTCCTAATTTCCCTTGTAGTATGGTGTGTGTGGTATGTAGTATTTGTGTAGTATGGTGTGTGTGGTATATATGTTCATGTATGCACTTATGAGGTGCCCCATAGACTCACCTGTGTCAGCTATAAAAACATTAGGGATCTCCCTCCATCACTTACCCACCTGGTTTTCCTGGCCATCTGCTTACCCAGTGATTCTCCAGTTTCACTCCCCACAGGACTGGTTGCAGACATGCATGGTCACAGCCAACTGTTTACATGGGTTCTAGAGATTTAAAGTGGGATGGTCTTAAGCCCCCTCAGGCCCTCATGCTTATGAAGGACACACACTTAACCAATGAGCATCTCTCCAGCCCTGTTTTTCTTTCTGAAATTGGGTTTCATGTGGCACAGGCTGGTCTTAAACTTGCTATGTAGCTACAGCTGTCATTGGACTCTTGCTTCTGCTTTCCAGGTACTGGTATTACCAGAATTCCACCAAACCTGGTCCTACCTCCTCACTAAAGTTAAAAGTTGTGCTTCTATGGCTAGGAAGATGGCTCAGTAGATAAAGGCACTTGCTATGCAAGCCATACGACCTGATTTCAGATTCTCAAAGCACATGTAAAGCTGGACCCAGTATAATCTATAATCCAAAGCCCTCCTACTTCGAGATGGAGGCAGAGATAAGAGAATCTCAGAAGCTCATGGACCAGCTAGTGTGACATGCTCAGTGGTGAACAAGAGACCCTGCCTCAAACAAAGGTAGAAAGCAAGGACAGCCACTTCAGTTGTTCTCTGTCCTGTGTGCTGTGGCATGTATTTTGTCCTGTTTTGCTTTATTTAACACCCACTCAAATCACTGTCTAAACTAATGTTAGACCTAATGTAACTTAAAGGTAGAGTAAGATTTTTATTTTCCTCCAAATGTTTAATACCGATAATAACTGCTAAAATGTATGTTGAAATTGAAATGTGTTTTCACTGGTTGTTTTGCTTGTTGAATTATTACATTGGCACAAAGATGAAGACTTCACTGGGATACTTAGAAATGTCCAAAATTACATAACAGAGAGGGCTAGTAAAATAGCTTCTTGTTCACCCGTCATTCCACTTCAGCAGTGATCAGCTTATGGCCAGGCTCACCTATATCTACTCCTAGGTCACTCCAGCTAGATAATTTTAAGGGAACACACAAGACACTTTTACAGTAAGTATGTACTCACTAAATTTTTGTTACTAGGTTTATATAAAAATGGATGCCATTGGTAGTTTATATATGTACATAAACTTGTATGTTAACTTAGTTAGTCCAATACCTGATTCACCTAAATTCGTGTTATTTTTAGGTCAAAAATTTACCAGTCAGAATTTATGAAAAAATGGCATGATGAGTTTGAGTCGTATTTCTGGTCCAAGATTAAAGATCTGTGTGCTATATCCTTTCCAGACTATTATTATACCTAAACTAATCTTAATAATAATTAGGTTTCTTCCTTTATATAGGGATGAATTGTTTGAGCATGTTTTGCTTTAGACATTTGGGTTTGTTGCTGTTATTGTTTTGCTTGTTTGTTTGCTTTGTTTTTGTTTTTTTTTTCCAAGGTAGGGTCTCTCTCTATAGCCTAGCTGACCTGGAATTCACAATGTAGTCTCAGGCTGGCCTCAAACTCATAGTAATCCTCCTACCTTGGCCTCCTCAGTGTTTAAAGGTATGCACCACCACATCCTGCTTGGGCATTCATTTTTAAATGCACATTTGACATAAGGAAGCATTGTAAAAGTAGTGTCAGCATAGGTGTACTCTGTTGTGTTGGTGACTGATGCTCACATAGTGCACATTTACTTTAGTACAACTGTTCTTTTTCTTAAAGGAGTTTTTCAGTTTTGGGTGTTTTTTTTTTTTTCAAGGTAAGGTCTCACTGTAGCCCAGGCTGACCTGGAACTCTCTTTTAGTCCCAGGCTGGCCTTGAACTCATGGCAATCAACCTACCTTTGCCTCCTAAAGTGCTGGGATTAAAGACATGTGCCATCATTCATGGACACAAGAATTTATTTTCATTTTTATTATTTATTTGTAAGCAGAGAGAAAGACAGAGAGAATGGGCATGCCAGGGCCTGTTGCCACTTGCAAACATATTCCAGCTATATGCTTCACTTTGTGCATCTGGCTTTATGTGGGGACTGGAGAATCGAACCAAGGCCATTAGGCTTTGCAAGAAAGTACCCTTAACTTCTGAGTCATCTCTCCAGCCCTAGATTTGTTCTTCCATTCCTGTTTATTTAAGAACTTCATGTTTTTGTGTCTTTTTATTGTCCATTAAACCATACTATATAATTCAATGTTTATTTGCCATTATAAAATAATTTTCTATTCAAAAATAAGAAAAATACATAGAAGAAAGGAAGCTGGGTGTGGTGGTGCATGCCTTTAATCCCAGCACTTGGGAGGCAGAGGTAGGAGGGGTGCCATGAGTTCAAGGCCACCCTGAGACTACATAGTGAATTCCAGGTCAGCCTGGGCTAGAGTGAGGCCCTTCCTTGAAAAACAACAACAAAAAAAAAAGAAAGAAAGAAAGGAGAGTAAACCACTCATTGTCCTATATTCAAAGGCCATTATTACTATTTAGAAGCTGTCCCTTCTCCGTCTTTGTTCTGTCTTTAGGTGATATTAATGATTGTATTATGTGTACAAACTTCTATGTGTTGCCTGTGTTTGTGTGTATACATTTTTGTATGTGTATGTAAGTGTGTGCATGTGGAGGCCAGAGTTCAGAGTTCAATGTACATGTCTTCCACAATCACTCTTCCATCTTAGTTGTTGAGACATGGTCTCTCGCTGAACCTGGAGCTTACTGATTGAGAAAGACAACATCACCAGCAAGCCCCAGGGATCTTCCTGTCTCTGCCTCCCTAGCACTAGGAATATATATAGGCAGCTGCTGCTGGGCCCAGCTTTCACATAGGTACAGGGGAACTGGACTCGGGACCTTATGTTTCTATGGCAAGCACGTTACCCACCAAGCCCCTCTATTTTGCTTTTGTTCACTAGCACTGTTTTACTTGTGTTTCCTTAGTTCTATCATCCCTTAAAAATTAGAGAAATGTGTTTTCAGAGTTAGAACTGTAATTTGCCAGTTTACATTTAGATATTTTTTTTTTTTTTGGTTTTTTGAGGTAGGGTCTTACTCTAGTCCAGGCTGACCTGGAATTCACTATGTAGTCTCAGGGTGGTCTTGAACTCACCTCGATCCTCCTACCTCTGCCTTCCGAGTGCTGGGATTAAAGGCATGCACCACCACACCCGGTTTAAATAATCTTGATGTTTTAAAATTTAGATTCATTTTAAATAGAAACTAATGAAGAAATCAGTGTGCCATGGATTTTGAAAAGGAAATAAAGTATTTCCTGATTTTCCAAAGCATTTTTAGATCAAGTTTACTGAGGTGTAGTTCACATTCTGTACAATTAACATTTTTTATTATTTTATTTCCTGTTAATTATATTGTTTATCTTGTGTTATATATGTGATGCTGCGGATCAAACCCAGAGGCTTTGCGCATGCTAGTCAAGCAGTCTACACTGAACTGCGTCACTCCAATCCTTTCAGGTGTGCAGTTTTATGATTGCGACAAATGTATGTTCATGTAACTGCCACCACAATGTAAACAATGTTCTCATCACCCTAATAACTTCCTCATGTCCTTTTACAGGGGGTCCTCGCACTCTCCCCCCAGCCTCCACCCCTAGCAACCACTGATTCATATCTGTTCCTACAGTTTTTCCTTTGCCAGAGTGTTATATAGAGTCGTGCTGGGCTTAGTGGTGCATGCCTTTGATCCTAGCATTTGGGAGGTGTCATAGTCAGCTTCAGTTGCTGGGATGAACCTCCAAACAAGGCACCGTTTATGTGAGAAAGAAGGGATTTATTTGAAGCTTCACAGATCTAGCAGAAAGAGAAAAACAGCACCAGCACCTCCAAAAAGCAAGCGTACCCTGGCAATCAAACAGCAGGGACCTCAGGCAGAGCTCAGACTGCCCTCTGGATACCTTAGGTTGAAATTCCAGATCCATCCCCAGTTATACTTTAGGGCTGGACCCTAGGATCCACCCAAGGTGCCACCTCCTCCAGCCAGGCAGATGGAGAAAAGCTTTTAATAAAAATCCTGAATCTTTTGGGGGGATATCCATTCAAACTACCACAGGAGGCAGAGGTGGGAGGATGGTCGTGAGGCCACCCTGGAACAACATAGTGAATTCCAGGTGAGCCTTGTCTACAGCAAAACCCTACCTCGAAGAAAACAGCAAAAAAAAAAAAATAATAATAATAATCGAAATTTTCTGTTGTGTTATGTATGCATTCCCTAATACAAGGACAGTGGATGTGCATATTACATGTTGAAACTTTGCGTGGTGCTGGGGAATCCTCTCATACCCTCATGCAGTGTGCAGCACTCTTACCCGCTGAGCCATCTAGGTCAGTTTTAAACTATAAGTTTCCTCAAAATAGTTCTTGGTCACAGTGCTTTGATCCTTGGGAAATGATAGAATGGGCCAGATCTCCTGGTTCTGAGCCTTCATGGGGAGCTGTCATCATCTCACCAAAACCCCCAAGTATGAGAGCTGCCACTCACTTCACCAGGAATGCCTGGCTTGCCTTTTGGATGAGGTGTCTGTGTTGCTTCCCCCTGGTAGGAGCCACAGCTGGAGATGGGTGGTTTCTTCCTCGGAGTTGCTCTTCTGTTTCTTGTGCTTTTCAGCTGTCCTGTCATGCCCTTTGTCTTCTGTTGTATAACTATCTATGCTCATTCACCACATCCCAGGGGACTCTGATTCATCCTTCTACCCCAGAAAATGACATGAATTTAAAATCTGTCCCTAAAATAAGATAAAAATAAAGTCTTTCCCTACCCAGAGGAAATATGAAGTTACAGTCCAAAGAATGAAGATTAAAGGATATTTGCCACTGTCTTTGTGTACAGTATACCACACCAAACACACTGTTTTAATCATGCATTGACAAAATAGCTTTTGTTTTTTTTTGAGGTACAGTCTCCCTCTAGCCCAGGCTGACCTGGAATTCACTATGTAGTCTGTAGTCTCAGGATGAGCTCTTGTGTTTGTGCTGGTAAACTCAGGCCTTGAACTCACAGCACTCCTCCTACCTCTGTTTCCCAAGTGCTGGGATTAAAGACATGTGCCACCATGCCTAGCTCAAGAAAAATGTTTTTATTACTGAGCTACTTGTCTTTTTGTTTTGTTTTAAGACATGGTGTTGCTTCTATAGCCCAGGTTACTTTTGAAATTGAAGTCCTTTTACTTCAGCCTCACTCAAAAAAGCAATTTTAAAAAGATGTTTTTATTCAGGTTTTATGTAATTCATGAGACTTTGGCTATTCTTTTAGGTTAGCTTGGTCAATGAATCAATCCAGTAGCTGAAAAGCAGATTTTATTCCTATTCTTATTTATGTGACAAGATGGTATGAAGGTTATAGTAGTGAGTTACAAAGTAAAAAAAAAAATAACCTTACAAAGTAAGGTAAAAGCATTTAATTAAATACATCTCAAGGAAAACAACATTCTGCTTGACATTGCAGGTAGTTATGTTACTACAAATAACGTTGAATAAAAATTTGCGTCAATAGTAAAGCATTGTAAATGAAAATACTGTGAGAATATTTGTTTGCTTAGAAGTTTCTAGATCAGTTACTTGGATTTTAACTATCTTGTCTTGTTTTTAGGAGCTCTGCCAGTGCCGGCCTGGAGAGGGAAATTGTTCCTGCTGCAAGGAATGCATGCTGTGTCTGGGGGCCCTTTGGGACGAGTGCTGTGATTGTGTCGGTAAGCTGACGGCAGTGCAGTTTAACAGAATCCTTGACTTTAAAATAAGTGTATTTTATGTATAAATATGTAAGATGTAACAAGCATATATAGCACTGTGTTATATTTTCTTTTTTTTTTTTTCGGTTTTTCGAGGTAGGGTCTCGCTCTAGTCCAGGCTGACCTGGAATTCACTATGTAGTCTCAGGGTAGCCTTGAACTCATGGCAGTTCGCCTACCTCTGTCTCCCGAGTGCTGGGATTAAAGGCGTGCGCCACCACGCCCGGCTATATTTTCTTGTATTGAATTATGTTAACATTTATTTTATAGTAAAAGGTCTGGAATTTTTTCCAGAGGAATTTTTAAGTACTTATTCTTGGGATTTAAGAGTCATGGAAATTTTTTTGTTATTTTAAATTCTTTCATCATTTAACTTTTTAGATGAAAAACGTTTGTTAGTAGGAAGTATCTGAGAAGCATTCTCTAGTATGTATTAAATAAAAAGAGCCAGGATCACAAGTGTGAATAGAATACTATCATTTGTTATTAAAAAAAAATTCATACAGAATCAAGTGTGATGGTACATGCTTGTCAGACTAGCTTTCAGGAGGCTGAGGCAGGAGGATTGTGAGTTCAAGTCTAGCTTGCTGTACATAGTAGGACCCTGTCTCAAAAATGAAAGAAGAAAAAGCCTCAAGCTGAGTATTTTGACTGTTGCTTGAAACATCAAACACACCTGCCATTTATCCTTCTCTGACCATTTAATGAAGATCCCACTGTGGTAGGAGCCTCTATGCTTTTTCAGGGTCACATTCCATGTGTTTGGTTGTTTTCATGTTTCCTCCTAAAGAACAAGGAAATTATCCTATTAATCTGTAATACTGATTTCTGTTTTTAGCAGAGTGAGATCCGTGTGGGTACTTTAGAAGCCAGGCATTGCTGAAGCAGTCCTCACTTCTTACCTAGGCCCCTCGGCTGTTACCTTTGACTTCATCCATGCTTCTAAATGATACCTTTTGGTTTGGTTTTTGATTTATATCTAAGGGCTAGCCTTAAGTTTGCAATTCTTCTACCTCCACCTCCTGGAATTGTAGATACAGGCCACGACAACCTGGCTGACTAATATCCTCTTACTGATGTCTTGCTTCTTTCATTTAGAAGCTACCACTGAATTGTTATGTAGATGAGAAATTCGTTTTCTTGTCTCTTCCCAGTATGGTTGTATTGCTAAATCATATTTACTCTAATAATCAGTTTAATGTCATTTTACTGACTGGCTTGATAGAAAATAAAAAAAAAATTAAGTGAATTATTCTATTATCTTCTTGTGCTGGATATACTTCCTGAGAGATTTCCTAATCCTTTAAGTCACTATTTAAACCCCTCTAGTATTATCCTGTGATGCTGAGGATTGTTGTAATGTAGAATACTGAAGCTTTGAGCCCAAATACTGTGTTCTAAGGCCAGGTTTTCAGTTTTAGCATTTACACAATCCCAAAGACAAATGTATATGACAGTGAACATTGCCGCTCTGTTTCTACCCTTGATTCTAGTTAAGGTGTTCACAGAATTCAAACCCTTAGAGAGCGTTTCCAGAACAGTAGGCTGAGCCTGAACCACACACTTGAATTTACTGAAGAAGCTGGACCCGTGACTACTTCCTAAAACTTCACTAGCACTTATATTTGCTATATAAGACACTTACTTCCTACACAAAACACTGTACTATTTGTCCTTTCTTCTCATTTCTTTTCAAACTTTATTGACTATCCTGGAGATTCTTACATTAATTATCTTTGTTTTTTATGGTAGCTACAAGGAACCCCGTTGTTAGATAGAGTAGTTATGCGCTCATTCATCTATACAAGTATAATGCTACAGTGAAAAACCTTGTTTATTCAGTTCTGTGAAATATTCCTAGATATTGTCAGATTCTGTTCCAAAAGAGTTGTGTCATCTACATTCACAAGTGCAGTATAAATCTGCAGTGTGCCTATTCCTGATAACATTGCTGAGAAACTTTATTGCTAAATTTGTATTGCTGTTATTATTAAACTTTGGGATTTTTGTTAATCTGATAGGTAAAAAATGGTGTAATTTTAATATTTCTTTTTTTTTTTTTATTTGAGGTAGGGTCTCTCTCTAGCCCAGCCTGACCTGGAACTCTGTAGCCCCAGGCTGGCCTCAACCTCACAGCAGTCCTCCTGCCTCTGCCTTCTGAGTGCTGGGATTAAAGGCGTGCACCACCACCACCATGCCTAGAAATATTTATTACCTGTGTTTTTGAACATCTGTTTATGTTTAAAAGCGGTATTTTTCAGTGAATTATTTGTTCTTATATTTTGCCCTTTTTCCTTTTTTTAATATTTTATTTATTCATTTTCAAGCAGAGAGAGAGAGAGAGAGAGAGAGAGAGAGAGAGAGAGAGAGAGAGAGAGAAATTATGCATCAGGGCCACCACCTTGTGGGTCTGGCTTATGTGGGTCCTGGGGAATTGAACCCAGAGCCTTAGGCACTGGAGGCAAGTGCCTTAACCGCTGAGCCATCTCTCCAGCCCTGTTTCTGCTTTTTGAGGTAGGGTCTCACTCTAACCCAGGCTGACCTGGAATTCACTATGTAGTCTCAGACTGGCTTTGAACTCACAGCAATCCTACCTCTCCCAAATGCTGGGATTAAAAGTGTGTGCCATTATGCCTGGCTTTTTTCTTTTCCCACTTTTTAAAATTAGTTTTAAAACATTTATTTGTGTGTGTGTGTGTGTGTGTGTGTGTGTGTGTGTGTATGTGTACATGTGGAGAGGTCAAATAATAAACTTGGGGTTTTAGTCATGGCCTTTCACCTTGTTTAAGATAGGGTCTCTCTGGGATGCCAATTCTCTCTATCTCTGTCTTCTCTTGATCTCTCTCTGCTTGCAAATAAATAACTAAAAAAATATATATATATATATTTTTTTAATTATTTTTGTTTTTTGGTTTTTTCGAGGTAGGGTCTCCCTCTAGCCCAGGCTGACCTGGAATTCACTCTGTAGTCTCAGGGTGGCCTTGAACTCATGGCGATCCTCCTACCTCTGCCTCCCGAGTGCTGGGATTAAAGGCGTGAGCCACCACGCCCGGCTAAAAATATATTTTAAAAAAGAAAAGCATACAAAAAAATCCACTCTGGACACTATAGACACAATACATAGACTGGACATGGTGGCTCATGCCTTTGATCCCATCCCTGATGAGACTAAAATAGAAAGATCAGTGAGAGTTCAAAGTCAACTCGATTGAAACTGAGACCCTGCCTTTAAAAAAGTACTGAAGATATCTAATAAAATGAAATAAAATAAAAATAATTTTTTTTAAAAAAAGTACTAGCAAGGATGTGGACAAAAGGAAACCCTTACATACTGCTGATTAGCTATTAGGGAAGTTTGTGTGGAAGTTGTTCAAAAAACTAATAGAAGCTAGACATGGTGGCGCATGCCTTTAATCCCAGCACTCGGGAGGCAGAGGTAGGATGATCATCATGAGTTCAAGGCCATCCTGAGACTACATAGTGAATTCCAGGTCAGCCTGAGCTACAGCGAGACCCTACTTTGAAAAACAAACAAAAACTACTAATAGATCTTCCATATGTCCCCATTATATCACTCTTAGGTATTTAATCAAAGGACTCCAAGTCAATATAAGTCAATTTATCACAGAAATAATTGCACATTAGTGTCTATTGCAGCTAATTTCTTGTTACTAGGACAAAATACCCAACCAGAAACAGCTCATGGGAGGAAAGGGTTTATTTCCAGCTTACAAATTCAAGGACAAGTTTCATCATGATAAGGAAAGCATGGCAGGAGCAGACAGCTGGGTGTCACATCTCCACAGGAGCAAAGAGGAAGTAGAGAGTGAGCACTGTGCAGCAAGAGAGGCAGGGTTATCATACCCCAAGGCCTACCACCTCATCCAGTAAGGCTCCACCTTCCAAAGTCTCTATAAACTTTGTAAACAGCACTACTATCCAGGAATTTAGTATGCGACTTAGTCACAAACATATGAGGCGGTGTGGGACATTTTATATTAAAACTACCACAAGTGTGCTTCACAATAGCTAAACTAGGAAATAACCTGTGTGCCAAATAGCTGAGGAATGGGAAAGAAAAATGTGGTATATGCACAACAGAAATTTTATTCACCATAATGAAGAATTAAGTCATGTTTTTAATAGGAAAATTGAGGCAACTGGGAATCATATTAAGTGAATTAAGCCAATCCCAGAAAGACAAATACCATGTTTCCTCTGATTTGTGGTTTCTAGATGTTACATAGATACATAAAATCATACATGTTTATATGACATGAAAGTAGAAAAACTGGACTTGGGAGATTGCTTAGAGGTTAAAGGTGCTTGCTTGCCAAGTCTGTCAGCCTAGGCTCCGTTTTCCAGCACCCACGTAAAGCCAGACTCAAAAGAAGCACAAACATCTGGCATTCATTTATAGGGATGAGAGATGATTTTGGTGCATTTGCAAATGTGTACACACACACATGCAAATGAAACTTTTCTAAAAGAAAAATGGGATTAACAGGAAGGGGAAGGGCTAAGAGAAGTGAGGGTAAGGAGAATAAGAAGTAATACATTCAACATATATACATGTATGAAAACTTTAAAAAATCAGCAAATGCGCTGGGCGTGGTGGCGCATGCCTTTAATCCCAGCACTCGGGAGGCAGAGGTAGGAGAATCGCTGTGAGTTCGAGGCCAGCCTGAGAATCCAGTGAATTCCAGGTCAGCCTGAGCTAGAGTGAGACCCTACCTCAAAAAACCAAAAAAAAAAAAAAAAAAAAAAAAAAAAAAAAAAAAAAAAAAAAAAAAAAAAAAAAAAAAAAAAAAAAAAAAAAAAAATCAGCAAATGTTACTTTACAAGAAAAACAACTGACACCAATGAAGGAAAACATACAGCAATCATCAACCTTCTCATTTGGATCATTTGTTTCCCCTTTCATAGAGCACCAGAACCCACTGGTGTGTGAGCTGCATGGTATTTCTTTGTGTGTCCTCCTTGCGCAGGGGCCATGCTCGTCTTCTCTGTATCGTGCCAATTAGTACATGTGCTGCCCAAGTGAGCACTAGCTGCATGATATTTCTTGATCTGGAAATACTAGCTTCTTTCTGATACCAAGGTCATTTCCAGGTCATATGTGAGTGGAAGCATTAGAAATTCCAAGACTGTGAAGCCAGGCTGGGAACCCTGCTGAAAACCTGTTTAGCTACCACAGTTTGTTGAGTATGTGATAGTTGATCCTGATTGTCACCGTAAAGGTATTTAGAGTCACCATGGAAACAGACATTCAGACATTTCAGTGAGGGAGTTTCTAGATTAGGTTAATGGAGGTTAGCAGTGGGGAGCACTATTTCATAGGGGAGGGTCCTAAGCTGAATAAAAAAGGTTAAAGTGAGCTGAGCACCAGAATCCATTATTTTCTTACTTCCTGACTATGAACGCAAAGAAGGCAGTTGGTGTCAAGCAATGGGCAGTGCCTGCAGAACCCAGGGAAACCAGGAGAGAGAGAGAGAGAGAGAGAGAGAGAGAGAGAGAGAGAGAGAGAGAGAGAGAGAGAGAGGAGAGAGAGCGCTCTGTGATTGATGCCTGGAACACAGCCCAGATCATTAGGCTCTGCCACACAATATTAGTTCATCAGTTGTAACAGGTGTGCCATACAATATAAGATGTTAGTAGTCAAAATTAAGTGTTGGGGTACAGGGTTTACTTGTATAAAAACTATTATAAAAATGTCCATTAAAAGTAGATTGGAGCCGGGCATGGTTGTGCATGCCTTTAATCCCAGCACTTGGGAAGCAGAGGTAGGAGGATTGCTGTGACTTTGAGGCCACCCTGAGACTACATAGTGAATTCCAGGTCAGCCTGGGCTAGAGCGAGACCCTTCTTTGAAAAAAAAAAAAGTAGAGGCATTCTGACATTCCCCCTAAGGAGGGCCCTTAGTGGAATGAGGACAGAGAGGAGGGAGATGGGGGTACCAACACAAGATTTATACATACAGAGTTTCTACTTATGAATTTAAAAAGTAGGGCTGGGGAGATGGCTTAGCAGTTAAGGCATTTGTCTGCAAAGTAGAAGGACCCAAGTTTGATTCTCCAGTTCCCACATAAAGCCAGGTGCATGAGGTGGCGTATGTGTCTGGAGTTCATTTGCAGTGGCTGGAGGCCCTGGCATCCCTAGTCTGTCTGTCTGTCTGTCTGTCTGTCTCTGTCTCTGTCTCTCTGTGTGTGTCTCTCTCTCTCTTTCTCTCTTTCAAATGAATAATTTTTTTAAAGTAGATTAGAGGGACTGGGGAGATAGCCCAGTAGGTAAAGTGCTTGCCTTACAAGTATGAGGACCCAAGGTCAATGCCCAGAACCCATGTTAAAAAGCTGGGTGCAGGGCTGAAGAGATTACTCAGAAAATAAAGTTTGCCACTCAAGCCTGAGTATCTAAGTCCAATCCTAAAACCCCACATAAAAAGCCGGAATCTGTGGCAGGCTTCTGTAGTCCCAGCACTCTAGGAGATTGTAGGCAGAAGTGGAGAATTTCCCAGAAGCTCTCAGTGAATGCAGCAAAAAGAGCAACAGCAGTGAGATGGAGAGAAACCTTCCTTAATTAAAGTGGAATGGCAAGGATGGCCTGAAAGTTGCCCTCTGACCTTCACACACATGTCATGCTATACACCCACACTTACACACAACCCTTTTTAAAAGATGACTTTAAAAAAGAAAGCCAGGTGTGCAGCCTGTACTTGTATTCCTAGCTCTGGAGAGGTGGACAAGTCGGGCAGCTCCCTGGGGCTTACTGAGAACCATTCTACCTAATTAGATGAGTTCTGGGCCAATGAGAAACCTTGTCTCAAAAATATAAAGATGATGGCACCAGAGGAGGAAAGACACCTGAGACTCTGTCCTCTTGAGTGTGTGCACACGCACACTTTGGCACATGCCTGTAGTCTCATTATTCTGGAGGCTGTGGCAGGAGCATAAGGTATTCAAAACCAGCCTCAACTACATAGCAAGTATTAAAAAAAAATCTTTGCAAATGGAAAACAAGAACAGATTCTATATAACCGAAATACATTCTATTGTCGAAGTATACTTGTTTTTTAAAGATTGAATCTTCTTGTTTATAAGCATATTTTTACTGCCTTTACTTTTTTAACACATTTATTTATTTGAAAAAGAAAGAAAGAGGGAGGGAGGGAGCATAGGCATGTTAGGATCTCCTGCTACTGTTAAGTAACTCCAGATACATGCACCACTTTGTGCATCTGGCTTTATGTGGGCACTGGGCAATCAAGCCTGGGAAGTCAGGCTTCCCAAAAACAAGTTCCTTTAACCACTGAGCCATCTCTCTAGCCCTGTCTTTACTTTTTTGTTTATTCATTTTGTTATTTACTTATTTATTTATTATTTGCTTATTGATTCTTTCAACAAGTAAAAAATAAAACCGGCACTACTGTCAAACTTCCCATCAGTACTGCTGGATCACTGACCACTTAATGGTAATCAGTGGAGTAATTATTCTCACTGCCAAAAGATGTAAATGTTCAAACAGTTTCTGACACAGAACTCAGTTTTCTTCTCACACACCATTTTTTCTCTTTTAAAAAATAACATATTAAGAGTATAAAATAATGGGTTTTCATTATGATATTTTCATATATGTACAAGATATACTTTGGTCATCTTTACTACCTGTCACCGTCTCTTGTCCTTGCTCTTCCCAGCAGTCCCCTTTCTTTTCCTTAAGTAGTCCTCTACTTTTATGCATTTCTTTAAATCTAGATTTTGCATTTGAGAAAAAAACATGTTATACACATTTTTTAAAGGTCTGGTAGAGGACCAGTTAAAATAGAGCAGAAAAGCAAGAAAGAAAAACATGTGTTGAAGGAAAACAGTATCTTGAACTGGGGGGTTCAGTTAAGGACAGTAGGAGAATAGCTGTGCAGCAGGCCTGGGAGACAGCCAGTCCTGACTGAAGCAGTGAGCAAGGGCCCTGACAAGCACTCCTCCAAGAAGAACCTGGGCCCTTGCATTTTTTTGGGGGGGGGGTTTCAAGGTAGGGTCTCGCTCTAGTCCAGGCTGACCTGGAATTCACTATGTAGTCTCAGGGTGGCCTTGAACTCACAGTGATCCTCCTACCTCTGCCTCCCAAGTGCTGGGATTAAAGGCGTGCACCACCACACCTGGCCTCTTTTTTTAAAAAATATTTTATTTATTCATTTTTCAAGCATAGAGATACATAGATAGATAGATAGATAGATAGATAGATAGATAGATAGATAGATAGATAGAGCACCAGGGCTACCACCTTGTGGGTCTGGCTTATGTGGGTACTGGGGAATTGAACTGGGGGCCTTAGGCACTGGAGGCAAGTGCCTTAACCACTGAGCCATCTCTCCAGCCCTGGGCCCTTGCATTTTAAGCATATGGTTGAAAAGACTAATTTTTCAAGACAGAAGAAAAATCCTAATTGTAGAGATGTCAATACCACAGAGATTCATGCATATATCCATGTTAATCACAGATAAAGAACCAGCCTATGTTCATCAGTAGATCAATGGATGACGAATTGTGGTATATACACATACAATGAACATTTTAAAAAAATAGTTTTATTTATTTCCAAGCAGAGAGAGAGAAGAATGAGTGCACCAAGGCACCAGGCCTCCTGTCGCCACTGTAAACTCCAGATACTTTGTGCATCTGGACTTGAACTTGGGCCATCAGGCTTGGCAAGCAAGTACCTTTAACCACTGAGCAATCTTCTCAGCCCCACAATGAAGTTTTATTCAGCCACAAAGGATGAACTTATGTCATTCATTCGCAAGAAAATAAATTGGAGATCATCATATTGAAATAAGCCAGACTGGAAGATACTGCATGTTTTATCTCATGCAAAAATCAAGATTTAAATATACATATGAATATATGGGGGCTAGAGAGATGGCTCAGCAGTTAAGATGCTTGCCTTGCAAAGCCTAATGATCTGGGTTTGATTCTCTAGTACCCATGTAAAGCCAGATGCATAAAATAGCATGTGCCTCTGGAGTTTGTTTGCAGCAGCTAGAGACCTTGGCACACTCATATTTATTCTCTCTCTTCTTTCTCTGTCTCTGCTTATAAATACTTTAAATTTTTTTTTCTAAAAAGCAGTCATAGCTGGGTGTGGTCACCCTGAGACTACATAGTGAATTCCAGGTCAGCCTGGACTAGAGCGAGAACCTACTTCAAAAATTCAAAAACAGCAACAACAAAAAGTCATATATGACATGAAATCAGAATAAGAATTATTTGGGGAGAGAAATAAGGTTAGTGGGAGGAGGATAGAGTAGTAAGAGAGGCAAATACCAGCAAAGTACAGTGATATATATGCACATTGTCATGTGTGTCATTTTCATAGATATGAAAATTTCATAATGAGAAAAAACTCAGTAATAAAATTCCTTGGGGCTAGAAAAACAAAAACAAAAACAAATCTCTACAGAGGTGTTAAATAAGGGAGTTTTTTATGCTCAAAATCTTCAAATGTGTTAATTCTGGTAGGTGTCATGATGATATTATGATCAGATAAGTTAAATGTCCATTTTTTTTCTTAGGGATGGACCCTGAGGAATATAGGAATAAAAATTATTTGCTAAGCCAGGCGTGGTGGCTCACGCCTTTAATCCCAGCACTCGGGAGGCAGAGGTAGGAGGATTACATGAGTTCAAGGCCACCCTGAGACTACAGAGTGAATTCCAGGTCAGCCTGGACTAGAGCGAGACCCTACCTCGAAAAACAAAAACAAAAAAAATTATTTGCTAGTATTTGTAACACTTAGCATAGAAAGACAAGCACAATAAAGTAAATGTGGCACATTCTCAGTCATTACTGAATCTGTGTGATGGACACAGGGCCATACTGTGCTGTGCTCTCCACTGTGTACATTTGAAGGGCTTTTGACATATTTGTTTGTGAGGAGAGAGAAAATGAGAATATATAGGCACACCAGGGCCTCTTGCCTCTGCAAATGAACTCCAGGTGCATGTGCCTCTTTGTGCATATGGCTTACATGGGTACTGGGGATCAAACCTGGCTGTCAAGCTTTGTGGGGAGCACCTTTAGCCACTGAGCCATCTCTCCAGTCCATAAGTCACTGTTGTAATATTCTAAGATTTCTTTGCAAGGCAGTAAGTAACAAAATTCCAAAATATTATTGTCAGTTAGGAAAATAAACTTTCACTCTCTGTCTCCCCCAGGTATGTGTAATCCTCGAAATTACAGTGACACGCCTCCCACTTCGAAGAGCACGGTGGAGGAGCTGCACGAGCCCATCCCTTCTCTCTTCCGAGCACTCACCGAAGGGGATACCCAGTTGAACTGGAACATCGTTTCTTTCCCTGTTGCAGAAGAACTTTCACATCATGAGAACCTGGTTTCATTCTTAGAAACTGTGAACCAGCCACACCACCAAAATGTGTCTGTTCCCAGCAATAACGTCCACACACCTTATTCCAGTGACAAAGGTACCTGCCACAGTTGACTCTTCCTATTCCTCCCCTCACTGTTCTCTGCTCTTGTGATCCATGAAATTAACATTAGGGTTATACTTTAGGGCAGCTTTTGTTTGTTTTCAAGGTAGGGTCTCTCCCTAGCCCAGGCTGACTTGGAATTCACTATGTAGTCTCAAGGTGACCTCAAACTCACGGCAATCCTCCTACCTCTACCACCCCAGTGCTGGGATTAAAGGTGTGTGCCACCAGCCCAGCTGAAGCAGTTTTTAAAAAATATTTATTTATTTACAAAGAGAGAGAGATCGAAGAGAGACACAGAGAGAGAATGGGTGCTCCAGGACCTCCAGCCGTTGCCAACAAACTCCAGATACATGTGCCATTTCATGTATCTGGCTTTATTTACATGGGAACTGGGCTCATTAGGCTTTGCAGGGAAGCACCTTAACCACTGAGCCATTTCTCTAGTCCTGGATCAGCATTTTTTATTTTGAATTTGTATAAAGTAAATTCTAGATTTCAATAGCCTGGATCCCTGAGTAAATAAGGAGGTTTGTTCTCATATTATCAAAACTCCTACATACTCCTTGCCATAGAGGCTATGGAGAAA
Organism: Zapus hudsonius; assembly: GCA_004024765.1. Taxonomy (NCBI): domain Eukaryota; kingdom Metazoa; phylum Chordata; class Mammalia; order Rodentia; family Dipodidae; genus Zapus; species Zapus hudsonius. The sequence goes on from PVHP010017019.1 coordinate 17,939, forward strand.
AACTAGCTGTTTCTAATTCTGGTATTTACTTGTTTTATTTTGTTTGCTTGCTTTTGAGGTAGGGTCTCACTCTACCCAGGCTGGCCTCACACTCTCTTCCTCAGCCTCCTGAGTGGAAGGGTTATAGGCAGGAGCTCCACAGCCTAGGCTTTAGCCGTTCTCTTCATAAGGCAGCATCCACACTGCTTTTCAAAGATAGACACGATGAGGTCCTAACATAGCTGGTCACCGTGTCCAGTGTTCTCATCCTCTACTCTCTGTCTGCTCTCCACGGAGTTCCCTGAGCTTTGGAGAGGACCTTATGGATGCCTCAGTTAGCACTGAGCACTCACCCTTCACTTACTCTCAGCACTTTGGCAAGTTTTGAGTTTCCCCACTAGTCACTGTCATCTGCAAAAAGAAGCTTCTCTGGGGCTGGAAAGCTGGCTCAGCGGTTAAGGCACTTGCCTCTAGTGCCTAAGGCCCTGGGTTCAATTCCCCAGTATCCACATAAACCAGACCCCACAAGGTGGTGGCCCTGGTGCGCTCTCTCTCTCTCTCTCTCTCTCTCTCTCTCTCTCTCTCTCTCTCTCTCTCTCTCTGCTTGAAAATGAATAAATAAAATATTTTTTTTAAAAAAGAAGAAGCTTCTCTGACCAAAGCACCAGTAGCACTAATCTAAATCTAATAGTAATATTAATATTTATTATTTTTTATTAATCATAATGGTCATTTTGGTGGGCACAGCATATCCATTTAGTCAGATTCAGCACTTCCCTTCCAGGGTGTATGACCTTTGCAACCTTAGGTTTTCGTGTAGGTTCTCAATACCAGGCATGTATTCATTCCCATGGAGCCAGCTCTCGGATCCAGTCGGAGAGCAGCTAGCCACTATCACATCAGTGGCACCACTTGGCTTCCTGGTCAGTTGTGTAGTGCGCAAAGTTGTTCAGAAGTCTGGTGAGCCTGTCGGTGCATTTCTCACCCAGCAGCCCCAATAGCACTATGCCAGCCAGCCAGGAGGGAGGAGGCTCTGTACCAGCTTGAGTTTTCACTGTCCTGCTACCAACGTGTTCTCTTAGCCATAGGGCCTTACTATCTAGTTCTGGTGGGATCCAGTAATATCTTGTAATGACTTATACATGTTATTAGTGATTTTACATCATTCAGATTACTTGTTTCATTTTATTACAAATGCTCACTATGACCTTGGAACAGTATTTTTCAACCTCCTTTGAGCTGGAGAATTACCTCATCAAAGGAAACATCAGAAATACTGTTTAAAAAACACAGCTGTGTAGCTTAGCAAATAGTTTTTTTTTTAATATTTATTCATTTTCAAGCAGAGAGAAATCCAGGGCTGCCTCCTTGTACATCTGGCTTATGTGGGTAATGGGGAATTGAACCCAGTGCCTTAGGCACTGGAAACTAGTGCCTTATCCACTGAGCCATCTCTTCAGCCCGCAAATAGTTTTTTTAAGCCAAATATCCTAACCTTCAGGTCTTTACCTTCTTTATCTGGAATGCAAGAACATCAATATAATTAATTAGCAAATGAAGGTCTTTCCTCTTTTAGACGTCTTTGTCCTGTGCTGGCCAGCAATGAACTAAGACTAATAGCTTAATAATATTCAACTGGGTAGTAAAACATTGCCTGTTTTTCCATTTTCTTGTGCTGAGATCTTGGTTGTTTTGTTTTTCAGAGCACATGTGCACTGTGGTTTATTTTGATGACTGCATGTCCATACATCAGTGTAAAATATCCTGTGAGTCCATGGGAGCATCCAAATATCGCTGGTTTCATAATGCCTGCTGTGAGTGCATTGGTCCAGAATGTATCGACTATGGTAGCAAAGCTGTCAAATGTATGAACTGCATGTTTTAAAAAGTAAAAGAAATGCAAGAACAAAGTAATTTAGCCTAAAAGGATGCCATGAAAAGTTCTTCAGTGAGTCTGCTAGTTGCATTGGAATGCCAGTAAGTTAGGAAGTTGTAGTGTTTGTAGTGAATTACCTTTAAGTGTGACATATCCAGGAATGTGTTGAATTTTATCATTAGAGCTTCTCTTTTTGAGTTTACTGCCCACTAGCAATACGTCTTTTCCTTTGGATACATGTAGAACTTTAGTCGTAAGAGAAGCCAGTGTACAGAAGATTCCTGGAAAGATTTCAGGTTTTTTTTTCTTGTTTTTGTTTTTTAACACCTAAGTCTGATACTGTTTTCTTTTAGCATTCCATAAGTTTTCTGATTTGAAAGTGATGGTAAAAGACTGTTCACGTGAATTATGGTTTTTACACCTGCTGCTCCTAGGACATCAAGTTTTTATAGCTATATGTCTTTCCACTGTGCCTTGTAGTATTTGCCTGTATCATATAACTAGAGTAAATATTCAAATATATCACTGTAACAACTCATAAAAATCACTATTACAAGCTTAATTTCAAACCTTTTTACATTGGTTTCAGAAAGTAAATACTGTTTTATTACAGTCAAAAACTCTTGACTAGTAGGCAACATCCTATAATACACATGTTGACAATGTTTTAGGGAGTTTCTCATTCTCTTTCATCCCCCTGCCAAAAGGGGGATGATGTATAGGCAGTAAGGTCATCCCGTTGAAGAACTTCAGGATTACCAGCTGGGTGTGGTAGTGCACACCTTTAATCCCAACACTCCGGAGAGGTAGGAGGATCGCCAAGAGTTCAAGGCCACCTTGAGACTACATAGTGAATTCCAGGTCAGCCTGGGCTAGAGTGAGACCCTAAATGGGGTTGGGGGAAGAATTTCAGAATGACCTTTGAAACTGCATTAAATACACTAGAAGGGCATAAGTACATAAGAAGCCAGTTCAAGCATGTCTGTGATCTAGAGTACCAGTTTAAAGAACACTGGGGCTGAGGAAGGAACACCAAATCAGAGCACCAGGAAAGCAATTGTCTCTTTGTAGGGAATCAGTGTAGCTGAGAGTGAGGCTGCCACACAACAGTAGCCAGACAGAGCCAGGTTCTTTGGCAGGTGTGTGATTGGAGGGTAGTGAAGAAGAATAGACATTTACACATATGAACAGCAAAGAATGAAAATGCTGGTAATTATTTATGTTCATTATTTTTGTTAATATCTAGATCTAATGTTTTTATTAAACAAACACCGTATTGTGGGAGGTTAGGTTTCTGAAAATGAAATATCTATTCAAGATGATGTTTACTCCAAATACACCACAAAAATTACCTATTTAGCTTCTTCTATGTTTCAATAGAAATGAGCTTAAGTACTAATCCAATTTCCATCTTCAAACATGAACCTAAAACATATTTATAATATACAGACTCACTTTTATAAAATTGCTAAGTTTTCTAGTGCATATTTGAATTAAAAGTAACTTTTTAAGCCGGGCGTGGTGGCTCACGCCTTTAATCCCAGCACTCGGGAGGCAGAGGTAGGAGGATCGCCGTGAGTTCGAGGCCAGCCTAAGACTACAGAGTGAATTCCAGGTCAGCCTGGGCTAGAGCGAGACCCTACCTCGAAAAACCAAAAAAAAAAAAAAGTAACTTTTTAGGGATATCTCTATATGTCTACATATTTTCATATGTAAAAGTAGATAATGCTCTTGAATACATTTTATATTGTGATTTGAACTATAGTTAGTTACAAGATTATGTTTGATGATATGATTAACTATTAATGCAATTTAAGGCCTTGATTCCTTCCTTACTCTTAAATAACTAATGAATACACAGAGTACTCTAACCTTTTCAGAATCCAACTTAGCCTATGGGTATGTTTGTTAGCTAAACACCGAGGTGTCCTTTCTTAGTTTTATATAGAGTGCCTCTGTCCTAAAGTGCCTTGAAAACATTTTAGCTCTCCTCTTTGTAAAGAGTTGAGAATTTTCGTGAACTTAAGAGAAAGTTTTAAAGGAATCTGCAGCTAGCTGCTTCATCTCAACTTTGTTAATTTTTTAAAGTAATTTCATACCCATGAAAGGAAGGATGCTTTTGTATTTATTGGCAATATGCTTCATGTTTTCTTAATGATGACTACAGATATTTTTAAATCACATTAATCATCTTTTTAGCTTTTTGTTATTAAATTTTAAAATGTGTTTTTTCTACTCCCTACATTTCTCAGTGAATGATTTCTTGAAGCTTATTGCTTTAACTGATTTTTCTCCATAGAAAGTGGAGTAATTCTCATATTCACATTTATTTTTCTGATTTACCAAATCCATGAGAAAAAGACAGAGTTCATCTAAAACATTCCATTTCAGAGCAGGGCATGGCGGCACACACCTTTAATCCCAGTACTCGGGAGGCAGAGGTAGGAGGATCACTATGAGTTCAAGGCCACCCTGAAGCTACATAGTGAATTCTAGGTCAGCCTGGACTAGAGTGAGACCCTACCTTGAGCCCCCCCCCCAAAAAAAAATCTGTTTCTCAGAGCCAGGCATGATTTACATACCTGTAGTCCTAGATACACAGGAGATACTGTCTTAAAAAAAATTCCATTTCCAGTTCTGTAATGTATTCAAGGTTTTAAATAATAGCATTTTTCCAAATTGAAATGACAACATGTGAAAAGTCAGAAGCTTCACTAAAATGGAGACCTTCTGTACCATTTTAGCCTAGTCACTCTTACATTGAAGCTTTGGGGAGAGTTAACGTTTGTTTTTGAATCAGAAATGATGTTATCTATATCATTGCCAGATCAAAAAACCCTAGATTTTAAGAGCTGGGGATGTATTGCTTAGCAGGTATGAGACCCTTGGGTTCCATCTTCAGGACCACCAAACAACAACAAAACCCACTAGACTTAAACCAGAGGGTATTATCAAATCCATGGTATGTGTGTAGGCTTGTACTTGCTAGCAAGTTTTGCTGTTGTTATTTCTCCATAACATTTTATTGTTAATGTATTATTGTTGTTGTACTAAAGCAAAAGATAAGTCAAGTAAAATTTAGTGTTTGTCTACATAGGATTCTATAACAGTGGTCCTCATATAAAAACATGACTTCTAAAGCATATTGATGTTAGTACATTTGAAAAAATATTTATAAATTAGAATGGCATCAAAATGGAAAAAAAGTAAAGCTCCTTAAAAATAAGGTAATTATGAATTAGCCACATTGTAGACATCTGTTCTCATGACAGCTTCTTTGAGGATCTGGAATTGTCTCTACAATCCCAAAAGTCTATGCTCGTTTCATTTTACATGATCTACAACATACACAGTTGTATATTTTTTTTCTTTGGTTGCCCCTATCTTAAAAAGTATTTTAATAAAAAATTGAAATGAATATGAGTCATGTTCTTTTTTGTCAGTTTCCACAGAGAATGCCAAAACAAAATGTGACATTTCTGTCTAGTAAAGTTAATATTTTAAGGATCCACAACACAAGTCTCTGGATATACCCATAGATTCTTTTATTTTTATTTATTTTTTAAATATTTTATTTATTTGCAAGCAGAGAGAGACACAGACAGAGAGAATGAGCACACCAGGGCCTTCTGCCACTGCAGACAAACTCTAGATACATGCACCACTTTGTGCATCTGGTTTACGTGGGTACTGGGGAATCGAACCCAGGTCATTAAGCTTTGTAGGCAAATGCCTTAACCACTGAACCATGGTAACTTCCATACATATAGACAAATATCATGGTCATAACTGTCTCCCACCACCACCCTCTTCCCCCTCCTGAATCCCCCTCCACTGAAACCCTTTTTTCCAGCTAGCCTCTCTTCTATTTTAATGGCATCATTTTTTTCCTCCTAGTAGGTGGGGCTTGTATAGGTAGTACCAGCCATTGTGAGGTCATGAATATCAAGGTCGCTTTGTAAGCACTCCTCCCTTTCCTTTGACTCTTAAGTCCTTTCTAGTTCCCTTGTCCCACCCCCAGCACACCCCCAACCATCCTGAGGACTGAACCCAGGGCCTTGCACTCATCCACAGAGCTACATCCCCAGCCCCTCCTACATCTCTTCTGCCTCCTCTTTCGCAATGATCCCTAAGCCCTGGAGGGTGAATCCCCACAGATTCTTTTGAAACAGGGGTTTTTACAGCTTGTTCTGTGCTGCCTCCATAATTTAATCTCCTGTGGGGGAGCCTGTAAAACAAATGCTTCACCATTTTCTGCCTTGCAGGCCTCAGGATGCCATCCGGCTTTACGAGAATGATCTAGGGATTGCAAAGACTCATGGAAAGAGTAAGGTGAGAGGCTGACTTCCCTATTCCCCACAGTGATTCTCACAGGCGAACTTGACTGCCACCAATGAGAACGAGAGGCTGTGCTGGTATAGAGTTATCAATGCCATTGACAGAACCTGCACTTCAATGCTTCATGTGGAGGAGACCTTGGAGAAGGGAATAACGCAAAAGGATGTCCAGCTTAGCAATTAAGGTGCTTGCTTAGAAAACCTGCTGGCCCTGGTTCAGTTCACCATGTAAAGCCTGATGCACTGGGCTGAAGAGATGGCTAAGCGGTTAAGGCACTTGCCTCCAGTGCCTAAGGCCCCAGGTTCAATTCCCCAGGACCCACATAAGCCAGACCCACAAGGTGGTGGCCCTGGTGTTCTCTCTCTCTCTCTCTCTCTCTCTCTCTCTCTCTCTCTCTCTCTCTCTCTCTCTGCTTGAAAATGAATAAATAAAATATTTTTTAAAAAGCCTGATGCACAAAGTGGCACATGTGTCTGGTGTCTATTTGCAGTGGCAAGATGCCCTGGCATGCTCATTCTCATTCTGTCTCTTTCTCTGCTTGCAAATAAATAAATATTGTAAAAGATGTCTAAATACTTCTAATTATTACTATTATTTTGCTGTGTGTGGTGTGGTATGTAGTGTATGGTATATTCACATATATGTGCCCATGCAGTGACCCATGCACTTACCTACACTTGTCTGCAGGGGCTGCACTGCTCTATTGCTGTTTCACCCATTCTTATTTGGAGCTGAAGTCTCTTACTGATCCCAGAGCTTGCCTTATTAATTTATTTATTTTGCCAGCTCTGGAAATTCTTGGGTCTCTACTTCCCTAAAGGACTAGGTTACAGATGCATGTGGCTGTACCAAGCTGTTTATACTGGAGATCCAACTCAAGACCTTGTTTCTTATGTTTATCACCACCTTAAACCACTCCCCAACACCCAAAGCATCTCATGCATAAAGGCATAAACTTTTAAGATGATTGAATGTTAGTAATTCTTATAAACCTAACATAACACTACTTCCTCATTGCCTTCAGGAAAGTCCCAACTCCACTGCAGACCTCTCAGGGACCTATAGTCAGGTCCTGCTAGACCCATTGTAGCAATTACCTTCTTGTTGCTGGGACAAAAACACTCGACAAAAAATAGCTTATGAGCAGAAAGGTTTTCTTTAGGGGAAGCTTTATCGTGATAGAAAAAGCTGGCTCACCTCATCATACATCTACAGCAGAGAGAGAAAGCTGTCTGAGCTAGGTGGCTCTGAACAAAGTAAGCTAGACCGCTCAATTCCAAGGCCCGCCCACCCACAGCAACACCTCCAGCAAGGCTCCACCTTCCTGTAAGTGCTATTCTACACCTTCTCCCTCTGCACCTGTCCACCCCACCCCCCACCAACTGGCCCACTACAGTCTCAGTTTGGTCTTGACTCAGGAAATCCCTTAACATCTGAGGTCATCATCCTGCCTAGGAAGCCGTGCCTGTGAAGTGCTACGCTTTCCTATGTAGCTGAGGATGACCTTGAACTTCAGGTTACCTTCTGAGATTACAAGCATGTGGCACTATGCCTAGTTTATGTAGTGCTGGGGATCAAACTCGAGGTTTCATATATGCTAATCTACCCGCTGAGCCACACCTGTAGCTCACAAACATCATTTGTATCTAATAGTCCACCATTCTATGTCTGTGATCTCTATTACTTTTTTAGGCAGGGTCTCAACTTTGTAGCCCATGCTGGCCTTAAATTCAGATCTTCTTGTTGGAGCCTCTGAGTGCTGGTCTTATAGGTCTATGCCACCACACCCTCCTGACAGTCATTTTTATTAGGCCATTATTTGGTATTTCTTAGGTACTTCAACAAGTAATAAACCAACCATTAAAATGAACATGTTATAATTTTCAACACTGAACATACAATGTAGGAAGATTTCAACTTAAAATCAATTCTAATTGAACTTCTTTATTAGTTTTTTTTAAACTTTTTTTATTTGCAAGCAGAGAGAGGTAAAGAGAAGAGAGACAGACAGAGAGAATAAGTGCATCAGGGCCTCCAGCAGATGCAAATGAACTCCAGATGCATGTGCCACTTTATGCATCTGGCTTTATGTGGGTTCTGGGGATTGAACCCAGGTCCTTAGGCATTGTAGGCAAGTGCTTTAACCACTGAACCATTTTCCAGCCCCCTCAACTTCTTTTTTAAAATATTTATTTTATTTATTTGAGAAAGAGAAGGAAGAGAGAATTGGGTACACCAGGGCCTCTTACCACAGCAAATGAACTCCAGATGCATGTGCCACTTAGTACATGTGGTTTTACATGGGAACTGGCAAGCACCTTTAACTGCTGGGCCATCTCCCCATTCCTCTAGTTCAATGTCTTTTTAAAAATTAAATATTTAGGGCTGGAGAGATGGCTCAGCGGTTAAGGCACTTGCCTCCAGTGCCTAAGGCCCCAGGTTCAATTCCCCAGGACCCACATAAGCCAGACCCACAAGGTGGTGGCACTGGTTCTCTCTCTCTCTCTCTCTCTCTCTCTCTCTCTCTCTCTCTCTCTCTCTCTGTATCTCTCTGCTTGAAAATGAATAAATATTTTTTAATTAAATATTTGAGAAAGACAACATGAGTATGGGTACTCCAGAGCCTCCTGTTAACTGCAAACAAACTCCAGCTATATATAATGCCATTTTGTACATCTGGCTTTTTGTGGGTACTAGGGAATTGAACCCAGGCCATCAGGCTTTGCAAACTGGGACATTTAACCACTGAGCCATCTCTCCAGCCCACTCTAATTCAATTTCTTAGTTGTACATTTTAAATTGAGATCAGACCTAGAAAGATGGCTCATCAGTTAAAGGCACTTGCAAAGCCTGATGGCTCAGGTTTGATTCCCCAATACCATGTAAAACCAGATACATAAAATGGTGCATGTGTCTGGAATTCATTTGCAGGAGTAGGAGCCCTGGAGCGCCCATACTTCTTTCTCTCTTTCTCACATAATGAAGTATTTTTAAAATTAAAAACTTTACATGGGAATCATGAGTCAGGCACAGTGGCTCATGGCTATAATCCCAACAATTTAGGAGGCTGAGGCAGGAGGATTGCTTTGAGTTTTAAGTTAGCCTAGGCTACAGAGTGACACCCTGTTTCAAAACAAAACAAAATTAAGTAAATTGGATTTATGAGCCTGGATTCTAGTAAACCAAATCCTTTGCAGTGTTTCAATATTCTTAACAAAAAAAAGACTACTATGGCTTTGATCTTTTGTGTTTATATGTGGTATGTTCATGTGTGCAATTATGTTGAGTGTCATCAGTCACTGGACCCATTTCACTGGAGGGCAGCTTCTCTCACTGAACTTAGAACTTGACAACTCTGCTCTACTGGCTAGGCATTTTCCTATCTTGACTGCCCCAGTGCTGTGAGTATAGGCACATACCGTCATACCCAGCATTTTTACCTGGGTGCTGCTTGCACAGCATGCACTTTACTCAGAGTCACCTCTCCAGCCCCCTGGTTTTGATTCTTTGATCCTAGATCTCTAACTCATATCAGACTTGAAAAACCAGTTCCTATTAAGCAAGGCAGTTCACTGAAGTTACTTATGACATCAGTAAAAATAAGTGCCAGGGACCTTGAAAATATGTACAGGACAAGACTCAGCCAAGATTTATACAAGTGTACCCCTAAAACATGGGTCCAGATAGCCTACCCCTAGACACATGGGGCAAAATATAAGGTTGTGGTTTTTTTTTTCTGTTTTATTTTTTTGAGGCAGAGTCTCACTATAGCTCAGACTGACCCTGAAACTTACTCTGTAGTGCCAGGTTGGCCTCAAACTCACAGCAATCCTCCTACCATTGCCACAGTTTTTTTTTTTTATTGACAGTTCACTACAAAATATACTCAGTTTTCTTTCCAATTTTTCCAATGAAGGTACTTCTCTTCCCAGAGGCAGAATGAATAGTATACAGAGTGATTTCCTACCTCGACAGAAAACATCGTGTTACAGAGGAGTGGGGCTGTTTTCAGTGAGTAGTCCCATAACACAAGCCCATAGTTCCATTACCATGCACATTACCTATATTTTCCAATTTCTCAGAGAAGCCTGTGCTCCAAGTCAGCTGCAATGAATTGTGTGCATTTTTGGCTCTTTAAATATTTTTTTCCATAAGAACCCTTTGATGAGCTTCTCAGTTATGGAAATGAATGTCTTTTGGAAAGCTTGATATGATCTTCATGCTCCAAACATCATAAAATTCTTTCTAAATGATACCATATGGAATTTGCATTATTACAGATGGGTTTTTACCTCACTAAGGGCCTCGACTTAGATGTTTTCTGGAAACCTGTTACCATTGAAGAATTCCAGGACTTTTATTCTCAGTAGTTTTCCATGGCTGGCCACAGACCTATCTTTCCTAGGCCTATCTAGGCCTTTTATGGTTTATTGACTAACAATGCAGAGCTCAAATAATTATAGCTTGAATAGGTAGAGGTTATCAGTTCTCAGAAAACTTGAGGTCTTGGTTGGAGAGATGGCTCAGCCTCTCCCCCACCCCGTTGTTGTTTGTTTGTTTGTTTTTTTGTCATTTTGTTTTGGTTTTTCGAGGTAGGGTCTCGCTCTAGTCCAGGCTGACCTGGAATTCACTGTGTAGTCTCACGGTGGCCTTGAACTCATGGTGATCCTCCTACCTCTGCCTCCCGAGTGCTGGGGTTAAAGGCGTGCGCCACCACATCCCACTAAGAACATATTTATAATCACATTTTTAAAAACTAGCAAAAGGCCTGTCCCTTCTGTACATTTGTAATCTGTGACCCCACTACTTTTGCAGCTTTTCTGCATCTCCTGGCCCTCCTGCAGCATTGCTGGGGCCGCCGTTAGAAGGACTTGGAATGTCCTTGCCATGGTGGTTATATATAAAGAACTCAGTGCACTTGGCAGGGCCCAGAGCTCCTGAGAGGAGGGTGTGCTGGAGTGTACTCATGTAAAGGGAAGAGTTAATTTATTAGAGTCAATCTTGTCTACGTGAGTTTTCACAACTCATTTTGAGTTATTTTGAATAGATTTTCCAGATTTCCTCTGAGTTTACATTCCTTTTGCACACCAGCTCCCGTAGCCCAAGCTCCTCCAGGCCCCGAGCACATCCTGGCCTGATTTCTGGGCCTGGTATGTTGACACTCTGAGACTTCAGAAATGATCGAATGATCGGACCCTTTGAAAGAATATGCTCTCTTAATTACGTATTAGGAATATTGACTTCTGAAGATGAAATTCACACAGCTGCTTGGGCTGCATAAAGGTACCTGCTGCGGAGGGAGGGGACTTCCTCCACATGCTGTCTCTGAACAGCCACAGCCTCTTCAGACACTCGCCTCTTCTTGCTAGCTTTGATTTTTTTTTAAGGTTATTTATTTATTTATTTTTAATATTTTATTTATTTATTTTCAAGTAGAGAGATACAGAGTGAGAGAGAGAGCACATCAGGGCCACCACCTTGTGGGTCTGGTTTATGTGGGTCCTGGGGAATTGAACCTGGGGCCTTAGGCACTAGAAGCAAGTGTCTTAACCGCTGAGCCATCTCTCCAGCCCTGATTTTTTTTTTTTAAGGGGAAGAGGAAAAATGGTTTCTCTGTCACTGCTTGATTCTCCTGATGATAATGGATATGTAGATGGATTGGGAAAAATCCCACCCATAATTCAGAGGCTAGTTTCAGATCTCTTGCTGGAGGAGTAAGCAGCCAGACCTGGCAGCGATGGGACTCTTCTCCAGGGGATGTAGACAGCAGGGGGCAGAGCACAGACTGGACCATAGGCTGCAGGGGCGCTTCTCTTCTGTATCTCCCATCCTCACAAGTACCCCAAGCCATCAGTTATGGTACATGCTCTGCACCGTGGCCCTATCTCTCTTGGTAACCACATCTGCACCTCTTTCTTTATGAAATCCCCCCACTGGTCATCAGTGCCACACGCTTAAAAGTCCACGGAGAAGTATTCTAAAGCAACTACCATAGTCTAGGCTGACCACAAGGCTGGGTCCAAACAAGGGAGGGTTGGGGTGTTCTCTGCAGGCCATTAAACCCAGAAGACGCTGAAGGAATAAAGCAGCCAGCAGTGGGGATTTGGTTGAGTCATTCTAACTACATGGGTGAGGTGGGGTGTAGTGGGGCCTGATGTGCTAAGAAGGGCAGAAAAGCTAAAGGGAGGCTGTGAGAAAGCAGGGAAGCTGCCTATTCACAGTGACTGAGCAGAGCTGCAGCCTGGTCTCTTTCACTGAGGCCAGACCTGCCTGGATTTCAGAAGAATCCTCAGTCTTGAGGGCTTGTGGCTGTGTCTGTATCCACTAGCAAGTACTCCCTTGCCAGGATTCTCTTTGTTCCACTAGACATTTCAGTGAGTGTTTACTGCTGAAACCCTAGGATATAAGATTCTCCAAATCTTCTTGTCTCTGCACAAATGTAACTATATATTCATCCTTTTATGAAACGAGATCATGGGCTGAGGAGATGACTCAGTAGTTAAAGGCATTTGCTTGCAAAGCCTGCTGGCTTGGGTTCAATTTCCCAGCACCCACATCAAGCTGGACACAAAGTGGCACATGTGTCTATAATCCCAATCTATGATACCTATGATGACAATGGGAGGTGGAGTCACAAAAATCCAGAGCTTGTGGTTTACAGTGGCAAGAGACCCTCTCAAAGAAGGTGGAGCACAGACCCTTTGAGGTTGTCCTCTGACCTCCATATGCACACCATGGTACACAAGCATCCATACTTGCGTGCACACACATAAATAAAAATGAGGGCTGGAGGGATGGCTCCGCGGTTAAGGAGCTTGCTTGCAAAAGCCAGGTTCAATTCCCTAGAACCCACGGAAAGCCAGATGCACAGAGTAGCGCATGCATCTGGAGTTCCTTTGCAGCAGTTGGAGGCTCTGGCATGCCCATTCTCTGTGTGAGCTTGTCTCTGCATTTCTCTCTGCTTGCAAATAATTTTTTTAAAAAATGATCGCATTGAAATGTTATATTGTATCATACCCCACCCCTTTTTTAACATGACTGTATATTATGAGCATTTTTTTAATAGCACAGCTTTATAGGGTTTCCTTGTAAGGTACCTAAAGCTCTAAACAGCTCAAGGTGTCTGTGTTCCACCTTCTTTGAGAGGGTCTCTTGTCACTGTAAACCTCAAGCTCTGGATTCTTGTGACTCCAGAATAAGAATGCAGCCTGTGTCATGGAAACCCACTACAAAGTTCTTTCCAGGCTGAGTGCTTTCCCAACGAGCCTGGGAAACTTGGGTCTGGTTTGCCTTAGAAGGCCCTTGGTGACATCTGGCAGGAGTACACAGGCATTTTTTTCCATAGGAGAAGCTGTCAAAAGAGCCAAAAAAGAAAACCCCCAAACAACAAAAATCCAGAAAGCTAAGCTCGGTGGCTCACACCTTTAATCCCAGCAGTCAGGAGGCTGAGGTAGGAGGGTCACCATGAGTTCAAGACTAGCCTGGAGCTGCAGAGTGAGTTCCAGGTCAGCCCTGTCTCAAAAAATAAAATTAAGCTGCAAGTGGTGGTGCATACCTTGAATCCAGCACTGGGGAGGCGGAGGTAGGAGGATCACCTTTAGTTAGAGGCCTGAGAGGAAATAGTGAATTCCAGGTCAGCCTAGGCTAGAGGAGATCCTACCTTGAAAAACAAAACAAAAAACAAACAAACAAAAAACCAATCTTGGAGTAACATCCCTCTCTAGGTAGCTCTGGAATAAGCCAACACACACACACACTGATCCACGTGTGCTTGCGTGTCATCCCTGCAGGTGCTTCTGCCAAAGGTGCCATCCCTGAACAAGTGAGCAAGACACTTATCTCTACAGATGCTGATTTTTTCAAACTTTTTTGTTTTGTTTTGTTTTGTTTTTTAATATTTTATTTATTCATTTTCAATCAGAGAGATGAGAGAGAGAGAGGGAGAGGGAGAGGGAGGGGGAGGGAGGGAGGGAGGGAGAGAGAGAGAGAGAGAGAGAGAGAGAGAGAGAGAGAGAGAGAGAGAGAGAGAGAGAGCACCAGGGCCGCCACCTTGTGGGTCTGGCTTATATGGGTCCTGGGGAATTGAACCTGGGGCCTTAGGCACTGGAGGCAAGTGCCTTAACCGCTGAGCCATCTCTCCAGCCCACTTTTTTGTTTTTTGAGGTAGAATCTCACTCTAGCCCAGGCTGACCTGGAATTCATTATGTAGTCTCAGGGTGGCCTCGAACTCACAGCAATCCCCCTACCTCTACCTCCTGAGTGCTGGGATTAAAGGTGTGCACCACTTTTTGGGGGGTTTTTTATTTGTTTTAATATATTTATTTGCAAGCAGAGAGAAAGAAAGAGAGAGAATGTGCATGCTAGAGCCTCTGGCCACTGCAAATGGACTCCAAATGCACGTGCCACTTTCTGGCTTTCCGTAGGTACTGGGGAGTTGAAACCTGGGCCATCAAGCTTTGCAAGCAAATGCTTTTAATTACTATGCCATCTCTCCAGCCTTCTTTTTAATTTTTAAAAATATTTTTATTTATATATTTGCAAGAGAGACAGAGACACACACATTATGGGCATGCCAGGGCCTCTTGTCACTATAAACAAACTCCAGACACATGTATCACTTTGTGCATCTGGCTTTTACATGAATATTGGGGACCTGAACCCAGGCCTGCAGGCTTTGCAGGCAAGTCCAGCCCCAGATGCTGATTTCTTAGAAGAAACATTACTTTTTGTGACCCTACAGGTGCTTTGCTGAATGACTGCTTATAACCATCACCTCTTGGGAAGGAGAAAGGAAGCAGTACGACTTAACTTTTCCTCATCTTTTTAATTTTGTTCTTTCTGTTTGCATTATTTAAAACCTATTATTTCAGCTCATCCCTGAAGTAGTCACTGATGAAGTGATCGAGTGTCTGGGACTTGCTTTCCAAGGCTCCAGGGGCATTCCTTACACTGTTCTGCCTACTTTCAAATATGTCTAGTGTCCATAATAAGAATTTCCAGTAATAAGTAGTCTAGTTTGTGTTTTTTTCTTCTTTTTTGTTTTGTTTTTTGAGGTAGGGTCTCATTCTAGCCCAGGCTGACCTGGAATTCACTGTGTAGTCTCAGGGTGGCCTCGAATTCATGGTGATCCTCCTACCTCTGCCTCCCGAGTGCTGGGATTAAAGGAGTGCGCCACCACGCCTGGCCAAAATATTTTTTTTTTAAAAAGACTTAGAACAAAAGGAAATGGTTTCCTGCTCTTCCCTAGCCAGGTCGATAGAAACCAGACTAGACTGTCTGGTTCTGGGCTACCCTAGCACCTTCCTGTGGCTCACTTCCTTGATTCTTTTTCAAACAATAGTTTTATTTTTACAATTTACTTATTTGAAAGAGACAGTGAGGAAGAGGCAGACAGAAAGAGTATGGATGTGCCAGAGCCTCCTGCCACTGCAAATGAACTAGGCTTAGCAGGCAAGTGCCCTAACTACTGAGCAATCTCTCCAGCTACTACTGATTTACTTTTTAAGTTTTGGTGTTGGGACCAAACCCAGGGCCTTGCGTTTGCTAGGCAAGCACTCTATCTCTAACCTCCCCTTGTGTATGGGTGCACTCTCTCTCTCTCTCTCTCTCTCTCTCTCTCTCTCTCTCTCTCTCTCTCTCACACACACACACACACACACACACACACACACACACACACACACACAAATTAAAAAGAAACAGAGGACTGTTCTAGAATCTCGTTTAGGATTAGGTCCAGGTAATGAATGCAGCAGGAGGAGGCTGGGAAGACAGTAGTGGGACCCTTGCCAGTACTGGTGGTGACTTGTCAGCCATTTGCCTTCTGAAAATCCCTCGGGGGCTGGAGAGATTGCTCAGTGGTTAAGGTGCTTGCCTGAATGTCCCTTGGCTGCTAACTAGCTCAAGTCATGTTATGTGGCCTCTGGCTTCCAATCTCTGTGGAGAAAAGAGGGGAGAGCTGAGGGAAATCCCCAAATTTCATCATGTTAAAACAGTTTTCATGCACTTTTAGGTTTACAAAGCACATGTTTTTCAAACCTTCAGATATTTTAGTGATATTAACTAAATTCCCTTCTTCCACCTGGCATGGTGGCTCATGCCTGTGATCCCAGCACTCACTAAGGATTGAGACAGAAAGATTGCCATGAGTTCTAAGCCAGAGAGAGAGAGAGAGAGAGGGAGAGAGAGAGAGAGAGGGGAGAGAGAGAGAGAGAGAGAGAGAGAGAGAGAGAGAGAGAGAGAGAGAGAGAGAGAGAGAGAGAATGAATGGGCACACCAGGGCTTCTTGCTGCACTTCAAATGAACTCCAGGTGTAAGCACTACTTTGTGCATCTGGCTTTATGTGAATATGGAAGCCAGGCCATCACTCTTTGCAAGCAAACACCTTTAACCACTGAACTCTCTCTCCAGCCCCCAAAATGCTCTAAGAACTTCTTCAAAAGTAATATCTGGGAGGTGTTCTTTGAGTTCTTATATGAGTGAAAATATCTTATTTACTTTTATTTTTGGTATTTATTTCAGTATTTGGGATTTGGGGGTCCCCCAGATTGATGAACCCCAAGTTTTGGGCTCTTTCCTAATCTTTAATGAAGAATAAGAAAGACAGATTTAAGAAGGACAAATTGTGAATTATTTAGATTATTTGGGAAGAAATCACAAATTGTGGAGTTTAAAGGGAATTGGGATCTGGGAAGGAAGGCCAGAACACGTTTTTATGTGGAAAACATATTTAAGAAAAATGGAAGTTTAGGGAGACACTGGACTAGCCACAAGCACATGGAAAGTAGTTTATCATTTAAGAGAAATAGACTTTTTAATTTTTTAAGATATTTTATTTATTCATTTTTCAAGCAGAGAGAGAGCAAGAGAGAGAGAGAGAGAGAGAGAG